>JBBJLS010016076.1:0-15488 GCA_037577275.1 Bryconaethiops microstoma
ATAAATATAAAAATAATGGAATATGGAAAAAATACATAAATGTGCCATCCACATGAATCCATGTATAATGGTGTGACAATCATAAGAACAATAAAAGCTTCGATAAAATTTAAAAAGGCTGATGACATGCAGCCAGTGATTCTATAACTGTAAACATCCATTGTGGTCATTCTCGTAGCTGCCTCTTTTGTAGCATTAATGTAGACACCATGAAGAAGTATCATTCATGTGTCTTGGAAATCAGATATTAATGAGAACAAAACGTTTTTTAAAGTAAAACCATGAGGTCATCTTATAGACAAATGTCCAACATGGAGACTAGACTATTTGAAGTAAAGTAGTAGAAAGCAGCAATGAGTTTTTTCAAATGATCTGTAAAATGGACCTCTGAATAGACTGGTCAGATGCCGTTGTCTCAGTTCCACTTGTATGCCCCCCATAAAGGCTTTCACCAGTATTCTAGTAAATACGACAAAAATACAGGACATAACAGTCAACAATGGCCAGGCCTCATGGGCCATATCTTGTTTTATGTTGAATATATAGTGTTTGTACTAATTTACTCTGTGATTGTTATAATACAAATAATCAGCATAAATGTCCCCTTCCTTTAGAACATAAGGGGCCAACACCTTCAAAACAAATTACTGTTACTTCATCTTATAGCTCTAGAATACACCTTCATTGTCTAACCACAACAAAGCTCCTTTAAACAGCATTCCTACTGTTATCACTGGCCATTATCCCTCTTAATCCTGACCCTTAAAAATTAGCTCCACCACCCCAATGCCCTGATATTCTGCCACCACAGGCTGCAAGAGAAGGAAAGGCAGATAAAAACAGCCCCCTTGACTCTCCTCAGAAGCATTGAAAGATGGGAGAGAAAGAGAGAGAGAAGCAGCAGGGCTCCAGAAAGCAGGAGTGCAGCAGTCAGGGCAGAGTATAGCACAACCATAGGGCCTGAGAGAGGGCCAGTGGCCAGGCCATAGCAGCCAGAGTAGGCAAGCAGAACATGGCTGGCTGGTTGCTGGAGAGAGGGTGTGTACTTGAAGAGATCTTGGGAGCTGGAAAGTCAGGTTCTGCCTTGGAGAGCCACTGAATCATGAAATTCCCCTTATCACCTGCAGAAAGAAGAGTGAACAAATTTGAACTAATCCCTGCGATGGGCTCATTAAGCAGAAGCTGGAACCAAATGTGTGTTCGTCTAATTATCCAAAGACTCCAAAGAAATCAACTATTTTTGTGAAACAAGAAATCCATGTAAGTCTCCAGGGAGCATCTCCAAGTCAAGTCTCGGGTGTGAGTGTGAGGCAAGTCTCACGTCTTTAGTCTGAGTCAAGTCCTAAGTCTCTGGTTATACATGTGTGCTGAATCTATGCAAATTTAAGTTGAGTCTTCAGTCTCTGGGCAGTAATTCAGAATTGAGTCTCAAGTCTCTGTGGTCTGAGATAAAGTTGTTTTGAATTTCTGGGATGCCAGTGTGAGTTGAGTCTTAAGTGTTTGGGGTGTGAGTTTTAGTCTTGTGTGAGCAAGTGTGAGTCTCCAGTTTCTTGGGTGCAAAACCAAGTTGAACAAATAAATGCTTAATGCTCAGTTGATATTTATACATAATTTTCTCAGCTGCTTGAGACTCAGGGTACATTCTGTACATTTTGCACCAACAGATTTGGATCTGTATGTTTTTATCTAAGAAATGGCAAAAATAAATCAAAATGTATATTATTCTTTCTCTTTCTACAGAAATCCACTCCACTCACAGCAATAACTTTTCACAAAATTCAAGGTATAAGACACCAATAATAATTGCGAATTCTAAGGGTGAAGAGGAAGGTATTGGAAGAGGAAAGATTCATTAGTATTACTAGCCTCATGCACAAAATAACTTTACTTGACTTTGATATATATTAATGGTGTTAGAATTAGTAAGCTATATGGTAGTGAGCTGTTCAATTATACTCACCAGAACATGGCATTATCAGACATTTCCTAATGATCTCTGGCTTGGTGTCCAGACAGACACCGACGGTGTTCTCAGGAGTGCTACACATAACCTGCCGCTCCTGAGTTCCATTTCCACAGGTGACAGAACACTGCGTCCATACAATAAAAAACAAACACACAGACCCAGGCAGATTAAATCAATATTTTCTCTTGGCCTCATAGTTTTAGACTTGTAATTTTTATACAACACACAAACAACAAAAACACACACACACACACATATATATATATATATATACAGTAAACCCCCGCTTATACACGGTTCAGCAGTCACGGATTGTTTCTGAGAACCAAACTAATAATTGTTTGCGCAAACCCACACACTATCACGGAAACCGCAGGTATCCTCTGCATTTTTTTTTTTTTGCTTTTGTGATGTCCGGGCCTTGTCTGCCACACCCCACTGCTCAGTGGAGGCTCATTTAGGTGAGTCTGATTGCCTTGCTAATGGCTGAGCCCAAACATAAACAACCCACATAAACAATGAGGGGGCGTAGCGGACAAGGCCCAGACGTCACAGCTTTTTTTTGTGGCAATCAGGGTTGGGCTGACCATCTGGCGTACCGGGCATTTTCCCAGTGGGCTGACGTGCTATTAGGGCCGACCATTTATTCATTTATTTATTCGTCTGACCGGCCCAAGTCGTAGATCGGCGGCCCAACTGACTCTGGGCTGGTCCAAACAAGTTTTTAAACCACCCCCTTTCCCTATGTAATGGTAATTCATTCGTCCAAAAAAGCCAGTACAGCAGTTTATTTCCTGACCACCGGCCCATGAAACACTCCTCTGCAGCCAATTGGTTCTTTTCTTTACTGACACGGGGTTGGCCCAAACATATCTTTTAAACTCCGCTCCCTTTTGGCTCAGTGCAAGCGTGTTTTACTGCTGCGCTAGTTTGTTTTGTTACATTTTTGAACATGGGTGAAACGAGCTAATAATATCGTCAGAACGGCTATTTATAACACATGTGTACACTGGCTAAAACAATTAAATTTCAGTTTTTTTATGTCTTTCATGCTGAACTAAATCGTCTTATTGAGAGTGAGAACATTATTTTTTAACCATGATTCATCAACATTTACAGTGAGACAGCAGTTAATTATCTATTATTGGTTGTGGGGTGAGTAGAAGGCAACTTTTGGGGCATGGTGTTAGAGGCAGCTCACTCTCTATTTCTCTCTCTCTCTCTCTCTCTCTCTCTCTGTCACATGTGCACACACATAGAAGGCCCTTTCTTTTTTCCCCCAAATATTCAATAAAAGATTCAGCTGCAGAGTCATTTTTGACTGGGTAAGTTCACAATATATTCATTACTACTTTGTTTAATACTACTTTTATTGAATACTACTTTGTTGGTACACATTCATGCGAGCGCAAAGATGGGTGATGTGTGTAATTGTATGTAGTGGGCCGTTCTACCCCAAAATGCCAGGGCCATTTTTTGCCCCAGTCAGCCCCTGTATATATACATATCAATTCTGTGTAAGCCATGGTTTGAACACTTAGATAGGCTGCAGAGACTCCTGTTCTCAGACTTGGCCATTGCTACTCTGCTACAGGAAGCAGAGTTACCTGGCAAGGAGGACAGAAAAGAATTATGAAAAAGAGCCTATTTGGCAACACAGTTTTGTTCAAGCTATTATTTATAACAAAAAAAGGGGGGGTGCCGTTTCTTCGAATGACTTATTTGCGCATTGAAGAAAACCCTTTCATGGTCAGAATCTCCACATGATTCACTCTCCATGTCAGATCAGAATGCCTTTAAACCACCCCCCACCATTTCAGCATCCCTAAAGTCCTGTTTTTCTCTCTTCAGGAAAATCTCTTTCACCTCACCATGTTGTGTCCAGCAGAAGAAGAAAAGAAGGTTATCTGCAAGCCCTCTCAACAGAGCGACCAGGCAGTCCATTCAAGCAGCATTAGCCCAGAATGAAAGCACACGATCCATAATGGAGAGAGAGGAAGACAGACAGCATGATAGGAATATGGGATGAGAGAGAAAGACATAAATAGTGAAAGAGACTGACATATTTGCGGCTTCATGATTTTATCTCCATTTAGTCTTATTGACCATGAAATGGTCAAACTTTCATTGAACAGACAGCTTGGGCTGTATACCATGCAGTTACAGAATCACAACATTCAGAATGCAACAAACCTGACTCAGCAGCACAACATAGGATAGTGGGGCTTAAGTGCCTACTGGTCATATGCAAGATGGTGGTCACCAACCAGTAATTTGCTTCAAATGTTCCTGTCAGTTCATGATGGGAATTATTTTAGTTTTTTTATGGTGTAAAAGATGTTTATGTTTACAGTCCACAGCAGCAGAGGAAGGCATATTAAAAACTACAGGTAACAGAATCCTCTAATCGTGCTGAGTTCAGAAGATGAAAGAATTCTCCAGCTGCTGCTGAAAGAGCACTCACCAACTGATGAATAAATAAGGAAAAACAGCAGTTGTTCTAGCATGGCTTCAACTTTCCTAGGAGTCCTAGAATAACAGCGATTCCAGCAGTCCTAGTGTGACTCTAACTTCCACATAAGTTCTAGGGTGAGCCTAACTTTCCCAAGACTCCTTAGGTGACTCCAATTTTCCAGTAGTCCAAGCGTGACTCCAACTTTCCCAGGAGTCAATGGGTGGCTCCGACTTTCCCAGAAGTCAATGGGTGGCTCCGACTTTCCCAGAAGTCAATGGGTGGCTCCAATTTTCCCAGGAGTCTTGAGTTGACTCCAACTTTCCCAGAAGACCTAATTTGACTCCAACTTTCCCAGCAGTTCTAAGATGACTCCAATTTCCCCATCAGTACAAGTATAAGCCAACTTTTCCAGGATTTCTTGGGTGACTCCAGTTTTTCCGAAGCCTTAGGGTAACGTTCTGATGATTCCAAGTTTGGCTCCAGTTTATTTGTAAGTGTTAGCATGGCCCCACCTTTCTAATGTACCTTTGGGCAGTTCTAACTTTCCCCATAAGCTGCAGGGTGAGGGCCGCATCAACTACAGCTACCGTGGTTTCCCAGCAAGGTTTCCGATTTCTAATGTGATTCTTTGTTTCCTGTAATCACCTTCACCCAGGCTTCAGGAAAACTGCAAGACTGAGCATGATCCAACATGAAAATTGATTGCAGCAATGATACAAATGGTGGAAGCTCTACCAGCTCATCTCAACTCCAGCATGCAAGGCCAGGAACTTGCTTTCCATGTATGTTGGTTCATTGTTAGTACTAGAATATCAGGTGAGATTTCAACAACTGCAACAGAGGAAATGAAAGCAGATGGTGTGTTAAACAGCAGCAGATATCCTTTTCATTTTTCACTCTTTTCTTTTCAGATTTGTGTAGTGTACAAGGAACAGCTAGGCAATCCCCCCTCACACACACACATACACAGACACACAGACATACACACACAAGCCGGATTAATACAATCTTCTCTCTACTGAGTAAGGCTCTTTCCCCATCGAGGTTTTCACTCAACAGGTAAGACCTGGTTCAACAGCGGAGCTGAAATAATGGATCTCTTTGACATCCCATATGTTATTAAAGTTAATACGCTTGTCATAAAATCCAATCTCAAATTGGGTGCAGACCCACATCCCTTGTCTTTATGTAACAGTCACCACAAAGGGCAGAATTGAAAGCAGGGGTGGTCAGAGACCACCCGACCTTCAGACACAACAACAAACAGTCATTAAAACTCCAAAAAAAAAAAGATATTTAATTTAAAAATGAGGACAGGTTGTGCTTGTGTTAAGATAAGATACCCAAGTTCATAACATCAACAAATAATGCATAAAACCAAATGTAAAATAAGTGCAAATGTCAAAATATCTTAGTTTACTAGTGTGAGAATATTGTTTAAATATTTTAAAAAGATTATGTTTTAAGTAATTTTACTTACAGAAATAGTTGTTTTGTATTACAATTATTTTATGTTTTACAGTTTTTCCATTTGACTAACAGGAACTCATTAAACCTTTGAAAACTTTACCGTGACCAAAACATGTTAAATAATTCAATATTACATGTTCTGTTAGATTCAATTCTTTTAATAATTAGCCTTCCGGCTGTCTAAGAGTTGGCAGATCATGAATTGAATCATGATGGTGGAGAGCACAGTTGTATTTGTTTTCTCTGGGTGGATAAGGTAGTCCTCCCTCTACCCCCATCATGGCCTTATCTTCGGCATTTTGAGTAGCTTACATGAAAGAAATGGGAACAAATGTTTTATTGTGACAGGCTGCAATATAATGCTATAAGAGACCACTGCAAACATGCTCAGTTTCTCAGGTTTGATCTTTTATAGGTGGAAGTATTGAACAGTTTTGCCTTAGTTTTTAGAAACTGCTGACAATATTTCTCCCAATTTTCAAATTTCAAATAAAATGACAATACATCAAAATGAGAGAAATTATGCAGTGTTTACAGAACTCTCTTCTTAAACAAAATGGCAATAATTACCTTTGACGTTCTTCTAGTAGTGTTTTGCCATCCAACTGGTCATTTTGCAAGAAGAAAGTGTTGATTACAGCAGTATTTTTTATACTTTTCCTCATTAAATAAGAATTGATTCAGGCGATAATCTAATCAGTACCTTAAAAAGCAGAATGAGGCATGCTTGTGTAGGAATTTAACTGACACTGGCATGGAATGGTTGTCATACTCACAGAGATGCTAATTTAAAAATAAATTGCAGTGGAGCTGTATATATAACTGTGAAAATGTATTAAGCAATATATTAAGTCAGTATTAAGCATTCTGTTTGTCTCATTTGCGACTGTCGTTATCTGAGTCTGGATCTTAAACTGAGTGGGGCCTTGGGTGGGAAGGATTGGATTAGCTGTATTTGGAGAGTCAGAGGGATCAAGAGGGGGCCAGTGGGTCTGGTGGAGTTTTGGGTGGAGTTGAGAGTTTTTCTCTATCTTTTCTTTAATCCTCTACTGCCTTCAGTATGGATAGATGGCCATGGCTCAACAACAAGGCCCAGATGGTCAAAAGTCCAAAAAGTCAAAAAATGTGAGCACTGCGAAATAAATTGTGTCCACGCGGGGAACGTGACTGGAATGAGGGCAATGTTTGGAGCCAGTGATTTTCTATGCAGCATGAGGAACAGCAGGGCCGGAGACATTTACCTACAACCTTTATCGGTAATAACGCACTTGGGCTGGGATGACTGTGTCCCCATCACAGGCAAAAATAATGAAAGAGAAAAGCAACTGCTCACCAGGAGACGTTGTGACTTATGAGAACAGTAAAGCAATGAGCCAACACTTAACCTTCTTCTTTTCATCTTACAAGATAGATGTTTCCAATAAAGTGGCCAGTGAGTGAAAGCTCAAGGTAGGTGTTTCCAATAAAGTGGCCAGAACATACAGAAACACCATTAAGTACATCAGAGTGGCTATGTTTCTATTTATCACTGTGTAAAAAGTTCGTAACATTGATGTTAGCTTTGCAAATTTTGCAATTTCTGTCTCCCAATCATTAATTAACAGTTACGCCCTTGCACTCACCTCAGTTTCTCGCTCTCCCTCATTCTCTTCCCCCTCTCTCCCTCTCTCTCTCTCTCTTTCTCTCTCTCTCGCTCTGCTCATCTGCAACTCTGACACTCTTAACAGTTGTGAGAGCAGATGGTTGTCCTTTTCAAAGGTAATGAGAACGAAACATAACTCTCCTAATCACACAAACACACAGACAAACACACCCATCCATATACACAAAAATAAATAAACAAAAAGTAACAGCAAGCTGTCTCTGATGACTTTGCACTTTTAACTTTTAAAGAGAGAAAAGAGAGTGAAAGAAAGAAATAGAGACAGGGAAAAAGAGAGAGAGTAAGAAACAAGAAAAGAGGGAGACAGAGAAAAATAAGAGACATAGGGAGGAGAGAGAAAAGAGAAGGAGGGAGAGAGAAAAGAGAAAGAGAGAGATAGAGAAACAGAAAAGAAAGATTGTGAGAAAAAATAGAGAGAAATGAGAAAGAGGGGTATGAGAAAGAGAAACAAAGAGACAGAGGAGAGTAAGAGAGATTGAGAGAGAAGAGTGAGAAAGAATAAATGAAAGAGAGATAGAGAGAGATGGAAGGAGAAAGCGAGACAAAAAGAGAGAGAAGAGAGAGACAAGAGAGAAAGACAGAATAACAGAATAAAAGAAATATTTTCACACATGTTAAAAATGTCGTTTCTGTGTTCGGAAAAATCCCCAGGTCTGTTTTAACGACCTCTTTTGAGCAGTCATGGGACCGGCAGTTCCTCTGACGGGACCTGATGTGTGACTCTCGTCTGGTGTGGTACATAATATCTCGCCTCTCTGCTGTGCATCGACTCAGATGTGACAGTCACATCTGTTACCCTGGTAACAAACATGCAGCAGCAGTGGCCCCAGGAGTCTGACTTTAATCTGTATAACAGAGTCTCGAACACGTCAGGCAGTTTCTGAACTCTCACTTTATCACAACCCTCAGAGCTCCACTCTCTAGACCTTCATCAGGGGTCATTTACTGATCATAGAGCTTCTCTTGTGTTTCTAATAAAGTGGCCGGAAAGTGGAACACAAGGTCTTGTTTCTAATACAGTGGCCAGTGTTTGGAAGCACAGGGACAAAGACTGTGCTGAGAAAGATCCACCTCCCAAACAATAAATGGCCAAAAGTGGTCCAGAAACTGACCAATGATTAACAGGGTCAGGAGACTGAGATAGTTTATTATTGTATGTCTGTAATGGACCTATAAGGCAAAGTCTTACTTTATATTTAAAGTGTCTAAAAGAACACAAGGAACTGTTTTCAGTGTCAAAGAGAGGGTATTTGCCATTTTTATGTTTTGAATGTAAAGAAACTTTAAAAAATGAAAGAACCTCCACATTGTATGCAACCTTTACATTATGTGAAGGTTCTAGGTTTTTAAAGGGAGCCAAAAGTGGTTATTATATAGTATTTTTTATTTAATCATTTGATAAAGTGGCCAGTGATTGGAAGCACAAGGTCAAAAAGAGAAAGACCTACCTACCTACCTAATAATAAATGGTCAAAAGTGGTCCTGTGGTCAGGAACTGTAAATGGAGCTGAGGGAGACATGTATTTATAATAGACACAAGGGAACCTTTTACATTCCCTAAAAATGGTTTTAAAGGGTGGTTCTTTAGATAACCATTTTTGTTTTGTTTTTAAGAGGAATGAGTGTGAAGAACCTTTTTAAAAAATTAAAAGAACCTCCACATTGTATACGACCTTTAAATGATGTGAAGATTCTATGTTAATCGCACTAACAAAACATGTTTTTTTCAGAGGGAATCAAAAGTGATTCCTCTATGGCATTGCTCATTTTAACCGTTTATGAAGAGTGTTTCCAATAAAGTGGCCAGTGAGTGTAAGATTAAGGAGGGTGTTTCTAATAAAGTGGCCAGTGAGTGGCAGTAATAGGTGTTTCCAATAAAGTGGCCAGTGAAAGGACACACACAAGGAGGGTGTTTCTAATAAATTGGCCAGTGGGGGAAAGACAAGGTTGGTTGTTTCTAATAAACTGTCGACTGAGAGGAAGCACAAGGTGGGTGATTCTAATAAAGTAGCCATAGCAATAGTCTTTTTCAGGCCATGAACGAATCTCTCCATGAGATTAAAAACCAAAGCTCGAGGCATTTATCTCAGTGAAAGAGGACGCATGAATCACGAGTGAGGCATCGATGAGATATTTTGTTTGTTTTGCTCACCATATCTATAGGTCTGTCATGTCTGTCAGCATCTAATCCAGGTGAGGCGGAGAGTTGTGTACGTATGGGGTTTTTATTTATTTATTTGTTTGTTTTTCCTGACTAACCCCCGGGCTAGCAGGTCACGCTTAGCATCATTAATCACAGCAGTGTCTCGCTGAGATTCAAGGAAAGCATTCAATCACATAAATGAGCTGCAGTCAGCTTCACGTGCGATAATACATACAAAACTAACAAGTGCCACGGCCTCCCACGGCAGATCTTGCCTGCGGAGAATCACAATTCAATTCAAAGCCAAAGTTTAGCGTTGTTAAATACGGCTGCGCAGGATCTAAATACGCCACCATGAATTAGGCTTAAAAGAGTCTCTACATATTATGTACAGTTACACTACCAGACAAAAATATTTGTACAACACAGGTTTATACCATTTAACTGTTTATTTCAACCAGATTTGTATTCTTGTTAAACATTGTAAAGTTGTTGAGTGAACAACTATAAATGTCCAATAAAACAAGTTTCCTTTATAAGATGAAAGATTCTGTAACAGTGCACGTGTAACATTTTATTAACTGATTGTGTGATGATACAGAGTCAAATATTAGACTGTCCTTTAACTTTAAATGCACTGATTAACTGTTTCATCACCTAATTGCTGGTTAAATATCTAACACTTTTGGTGATGCACATTATAATTAATTACATTAAATTTTAAAAATCTGGCTGATAAAGGAACTCAAAAGTAGAACAGATTGTAAATGTATTTGTTAGCAAAAAATAATTAGCGTTTTTGCAAGTGAGTAACACACAAGTGTAGATCTTACTTTTGACTGGTAGTGTATCTCTGCATGACTGACTTACCCATACCAGAAATACACCTCAACACACATTTATCATACAGCACTCAGAATAGTGTGGTGGATAACAATAACGTCCTCCATGCAGTAGACTGGGGTTTAAGCCTACTGCAGGTGGGAGTTTCTAATAAAGTGGTCAGCGAGTGGAAGCACAAGGTGGGTGTTTCCAATAAAGTGGCCAGTAAATAGGAGCATATGTTTATGTGTTTACTGTGTCAGCAGTCAGGTATTATTGGTATATAGTGATGTGAATCACACCACACCCTTTTTGTTGCTGATTGGATGAAGTGTCTAAGTGGGCGGACCACTTAATTTGACTGGTGTTTTATATAACCATTGTTTAAAAGGCTCTGTGGAACAGAGGCTCATAACAATCACTTTGCACTAGTAACATGTTAGGAGACTTTCTAAATGGGATTGTGGTTTGCTGTCCTAGTCTCTCCGAACACATGGCTCCTGTAGATGGATCTACATTAGATGTTTTTGTTCAGCAGAACCTGGCATGTTCTCCATTGTACTGTCCCTATTATTATTATTATTATTATTATTATTATTATTATTATTATATACACAGCACGCTTCTCAAACTCATGGTCGTTTTACAAATAGTTGGGACATAGAACAAACAGACTGTAATAGACAAAAATATTTAACATTACAACAACACAGATTACAGTAGAAGGAAAGAACAAATAGAATAAAGAGTTAAGAGAAGAGGCACAGCTCTTTGAGAAAAGATACATTTTTAATTGGGTTTTGAAAGAAACAAGAGAGGAAGCACTGCTGATATCCTGAGGATGGCAGTTCCATAAAAGACAGTCAAAATTTGGGGCTTTAAACAAGCTATTGGGTAAATGTTCAAAATGGTCAATTTTCCAGCATTGAATCAATGGCCAGTACAAGTAAAATCACTGCAAATCCAGCATCCACCACCAAATCAACACTGTCTCAGTCACAGATTGCTGTTGGGGAAGAGGGTGCTGTGAGGCCAGATTTGTTTACTGCTCGTGACTCATTCATGGTTTACAGTATGTTTGCCTCCAAGCTACAGCAGAAACTGAAAACTGTGTGTGTGTGTGTGTGTGTGTGTGTGTGTGTGTGTGTGTGTGTGTGTGTGCGTGCTGACAGCTAGGTTGACTCAAAGAAACAGGCAATGCTATTTAGCTCTTCATAAAGTCTCTCTCCCTCTCTCTCTCTGTCTGTCTCTCTCTGTCTCTCTATCTCTGTCTTTCTCTCTTTCTCTCACTCTCTTTGGAGACTCCTTTACCCAGAGGAAGATTTTGCTGCTCAACACAGTTTTTTCTTTGTCTCATCAGAAATAGATCTTCTTGTAGATTATTCAATCTGACACACCTACCGTATAATAGTGTGGTAGACAACATCACCATCCTTCATTTTAGTGTGTGCCAAAACTTTTGACTGGTGTATGCTCACATCTACTCACTCAAGTAGAGGAACTTGATTTGAAAAGAGCCCCCGAGGTTTTTAAATTCTGGTGAAATGCTAAAATACTGCATGTTTATGTAGGGGGAGGGAGAAGGTCCATTCAAGTCAGTATATGAGATGCGAGACCACTGTAGGTTTCTAATGCCACGGCAAGACACCAAGACCTTCTGGAGGAGAAATGAAGGGCTGAATAAATGATGAAATAGGCGGTGTGTGTGTGCGCATGTGTGTGTGTGTGTGTGTGTGTGTGTGTGTGTGTGTTTGTTTAAAAGAGCAAGCAGCCCTCACCCTCTCTTCTACTCATCCGTCAGACTTTAAGGTTAGTTCCAGACGTCCAGTCTTTTGGCCTTTTTCTGCTTTGTTGAGATGAAGCTGTTAAAGGCCACACATCTGTGGAGCCTCACACTCTCCCTGCATTATTAACACACGCTCCATTCGCACACATATACACACACACACATACACATCCGTCTTGCAGTAGGCTTGTTTACCAAGGAGGTGTGTGTGTGGACGGTTAATTAGCAAAGGAGTCCAAAAGTGAAAATAATTAATGAAATGCTCAAAATATTTTCCTTCTTGAACAGACAGATGTTCCCTCCAAACACAGCTGGACAGGGGGAACATATTATGTCACGCCTGTCTTTTCACATCTAACTGGCTTTACAGTATAAATGAGGGGACTGCAGGTATGAAGAGGGGTTGGGTGGTGGGGTGGGTTGGCGTACAGTGAATCTGATTGGTCAAACTGTCACATTCAAGAAAGCCACCAGTGCTTGAAGCCTAGATTCTGCTTTGGGCAGAAATGGCAAGTTACTGTGGAGACACGTCACCTCAGGCTGCCATGGCAACAAGCAGACAAGTGGGAACCAGTGTCATCCCATAATGAATAGCCTTCAGCAGTCGAAACTAAATACTGGAGGTGCTGTGAGCTGTCAGCTCAATTCACCTCAATCACTCACTAGCAAGCCGAAAACACACATACACACACACACACACACACACACACACACCTATACACACACACATATACGCACATGCTCACATATAACCATACTAAATAAGCCAAAAACATGATTAACTTTTGATGAAAATGAATAAGAAAATTGTCATGTCTCGGCCAGCGGCCCTGTGTAGTTTTTGGAATGGAGACTTTTATTATGAACTGTTTGTATCTAGAGTCACGTTTGTCAGCTGTCCGGTGTTTAGTTTGAATGATTGTGTTTTAGTGATTGGTTTCTGTCCTGGTCTGATGTTTTCAAGTTCCATGATTCTTGTATTAGTTGCTGGTCAACCCTCACATCATCCCTCACACTACCCACTCCTCTTGTGTCCTCTGTTTTAAGTACTCTTTGTGTTTTAGGCCCTCGTGCCTTTTTGTGTTCTGTATGTAGCGTCTGTGTTTTTGTAATAAAACCATCAAAGGGAACTTGTGTCTGTGCCACGCCTCACTCCCCGAGCACGCATGACGTGAGAAAAATAGGTTTTGTTTTTATTTAGTTTTTATTTTTGGAGAATTTGAATTTCACACAATGAAAAGTATAGGAGATTCATCACAACAGAAATTCTGAACCATTCGATACTTTGCATAATGTTTGATTTTGTGCACAGTAGATTTTATTATAATTATTGCAGCGCAGGTTTAAATATTACAAGTTATTAAACAAGAAGTATATTTTTTCTGTTTAATATTTCAGGAATTCTGTAAACAAAAACTGAATAAAATGATAAATAAAACATTTTTTATTTTTTTAATTTTGCATATTAATATCATAATTAACTTGATCATCTGAAACTGGACACTTTTTATTCATTTCTTTTCAGCAAATGTGGTTTACTTTACTGAAAACAGGAATTTTATTGGAAATGACTGTGGAGCTCTGAGTCACACACACATACACACACACACGCAGCCCCATTCATCAAGACCTGAGGTTATGTTCTCCATGACAACCAGTCACATAAGAACCCAAGCCATTCAAAAAGGTTTTCCTTCTCTCTCTCTCTTACACACACACACACACACACACACACACACACACACACACACACAAAGCTATTAGCGACTAATGATACTTCTTCAGTTAAGTTTTGAATGGGGTGTGTAGGAGTGTGTGACGCAGAGTGCTGGAGTTGCCTGGCCTTCTTTGTACACACACACACACACACAAACACACACAGTATGTTCAATTCAGTAAATAAAACATCAGACATATGAGAAGGCTGACTTCTGATTGCATCCAGATTTCTGGTTCCACCACTGTGAACGATTCTCATTTGTTAAGTTTCTCCAGAATGGAGCATTTTACAACAAACCCAGTCTGAACCCATCTGATTACACTATAAACATTTAATTACGGGGAAGGTAGGAAAAATTGGTGGAATTCCCCCTTAATCATTTATCTCATTACTGTCTTTTTTACGTTTTAACAGGTCTAATTCACACACACACACACACACATACACACACATACACACACACACACACACACACACACACCTTTTTATCAAAGGTTTTCCTCTCATGTTTATAATGATCCTGATGCCGATGGCTGAAGTAATTTCACCTGTTTCCTGAGCCTATAAAAGCTGCTGTGACCAACAGAAAAATTAAACCAGCGGCAGCTTCATCACCTCCACTCTCCAAACTTTCACACACTCTCACACACTTTCACACCCTTTCACACACTCTCACACAATTTCACACACTCTCACACACTCTGAACCACAGAGGATACTCCAGCGGGAGCTGCAGCACCCCCTAGGGCCTGCTTGTTACCACCAGTGGCCCTCACTCCACCCTGTCAACCCCGATCATCATCCATTAGCCTCCAGTAGCAAGCATTGGTCATGTTTGCCTTCATTTGTCATGGGCTGATTAAACATGTTGTCCAGCTGGATAATTAGAAATTATGGCCTCAGGGTCACCACTCTTTATTACTCTGTGTGTGTGTGTGTGTGTGTGTGTGTGTGTGTGTGTGTGTGTGTGTGTGTGTGTGTGTGTGAGTAATTTATATATTGTTGCTGTCATAACCTTGTGTCTTGTATCTTACCAACTTGAAATGAAAGTTAATGGAACAAAGTTTTTTTTTTCCATTGCAACAGGTGTTTGCAAATTTCGTAAAAAAAAGACAAAAATGGATTGTTTTATTTTAACATATATATATATATATACATATATATATGCACTAACATAAAGCATAATATAAAGAAATGAGGCATCAATACTTCTGCACGGTACTGTAAATAGATACGATTTCTGTATAGTCATTAAAATATGAAATAGTTTTTATGACTATTAGAAGTAGAAAATGGTGGCAATGCATGTAAAAGCTGTTTGTCTACAGCCAGTAAATAACAAAAGACGATGCAACTTTCTATCAAATGATGGTAAAAAGTGTGTTTTATGCTCTCTCTCTCTCTCTCTCTCTCTCTCTCTCTCTCTCTCTCTCTCTCTCTCTCTCTCTCTCTCTCTCTCTCTC
>JBBJLS010016085.1:0-15488 GCA_037577275.1 Bryconaethiops microstoma
ATCCATTGTTCAACCAAGTTACTACATGCTCACTAGACCTAGACTCCTGATAAACGACACCTAAGCAATACCTGTCAAAGAAAGTGTATTTTTTTTTTTTTTTTTTTTTTAGTAGGAGAAAGCAAAATGAAATAGAATGTGTAATAGGATATGTTTAATTTAATGTTTACATAATTGTAAATTTCAACAGATTACTTTCGTTGTATTTTTCTGATCCCTGGCCCTTTGCCACAATACACAATACAATTTGACTTCGGCAGACATGAGAGTATATTACATTCCACCTTGGTTCGCATATTACTATGTAGTTACTTTACAAAACAGTTCTTTTCTTTCATCTTTGTGGCAATATGAAATCTCATAATGTCTCTTTCTTGGCCACTACTTAGTGTGACGGTTGGCGGCCGCTAGAGGCCGTCCTTTTCAGTTCTTCTGTTTTAGTTTTGGGTCTTTTATTTTGAAGGCTGAGCACACCGTCCTGGTATTTGTTATATTATGTGTTTCAGCTGGCTGGGGTGCTCAGAGGGAAAAGCATTGAATTTTTTTTTGGGTTTGTGAGTTTAGTTTGATGTATTTAAGTTCATTCATGGTCAACCTGAGTTGTCGGTCCACCGTCATACTTGCTTTGTGTGTATGTTCTCCAGTCTCCTTTAGTGTAGAGAGTTTTAGTTTGGTTTCTGGCCCTCGTGCCTGTTTGATTTGTCATTTTCAATAATGCATTTAAGATGGAAGTCTGCGTATGCGCCTGCTCAATGTGCCTGGAGAAGGAGGGGACCTGTGACACTTAGGATAGACTATCATTTTCTATACATTTCTGCTTTAGGACTGACAGAAATGAATCAATGGTACAGAAGACAATGCGTAGCTACATATTTTTTGCTAGTGATGGGCTGAAGCCATATGTCTCCTCTTGGACTCCCTCCAACAGATGGCTACAAAACCAACAAGGATCAAACTCACAATCAGTGGATGATCAGTCATTCTGTAAAATGTGTCGACACCAGTGACCAGGCGAATGACGCAGTTCTTGTGAAAAAACAATATTGTCATCACCAATAACATCATAGGTAGAATATTTCTCAATCAATCAGACTGTGTCCTCAGAACTAACTGCTGTATATTTTAAAATGTACACTCAAACTGCCCTCTCTTAAGTAGAGTATTCTGTTCCACAAAGTAACTATGTTATAGAGTATTCTCAACTTGACTGGATTCTTTTTATTTTGGACATTCGCATAAAGACACCGAAACTTAGCTCATAAGCAGGAAATCATTAGAAGTTTGCTGAAGCTAAATGTAAAAGTTACCTTAGCATCTAACTAACATAGTAAGACATGCAAAGATTCAGGAAAAGCAATTTATTAGTCTCTGTGTTCTTGTTTCACCTGGGGAAAAATGCATTTTATATTTAAGGTAATTGCATCTTTGCCTGCTTGTGTGTCCATGTGATTGCTCAGTCCATCCTGAGGATGGAAAAACCTTTCATTCATTTTATGTTCATTAAGTAGGGACAATGATAGGCAAAAGAAGAATGCAGAAATAGTACCATGACAAAGCAGAAAAACAGGAGACACTACTTCAGCTCCTCCGCTGATAGATAATTTTAGAGTGGCTCAGCAGGGGTGAGTGGAAATATAGCGAAGCAAGGGTGTGGTTAGTGGTGAGGGTGATAATTAGTGAATAGTGGCTTTGTCAACAGGACCTCTAAAGAGTGCACCAGAGAGTCTGTATGTTTATTCCACAAAAAAAGCTTGCACTTATAAGTCTTAATATTGGTAATGACTACTTGTAGCAATGACATTTATTCAGACAAAATGCAAATATGTCACGTCTCTCTTCCTCCACACATTGAGGGCAGGTGCATAGGCAGACTTCCATCTATATTTTTTATTTTCAAAACCAAAAGAAAAGACACGAGGGCCATTTATTAAATATTTATTTAAATAAATAAAACACAAAATGTGGGCTGGAGCCTCGGTGCTGGCACGGGACACTGGAACCTCGGTTCTGGCATGGGTCGTAGCCTCTGTCCTGCTACGGGCTACGCAGCGGTTTGGCACTGCGGCACGGCTACTTGGCTCTGCCTTGTGGCTGCTTGTCTCTGCAGTGTAGACGCTGGGCTCTGGATCGCATGCACCTGGGGCAGCGTCTGCGTCACCAACACAGGCAGGGTCCTTGGGCCCTCAGGAATTGGTCGCAGTGGCTGGTCTCAGGGTACACGCCAGGCCCGAGATCATCCCCATGAGCTCTCTCAACATCTGCTGCTGTACCACCTGGCACTGCTGCAGCTGGAGCCTGTTCTCAGCTATGGGCTGCCTACGCCACGTAGCTTTCTCAGGCAGCGTTTTTTGCTGCGTAGGAGGCAGGAGCAACGCAACTCAGCAACTCAGGGTCCTCAGACCTGAGGTGGTCAAAAAATAATGCTTGCTGGTCCCGCCTAGGGCTCGTCTCACAGGGCGAGTAAGGCACGAGCCTGAGTGGAGGAGTGTCGGAGGAAGTCTCAGACTTCCCGGGCAGTGTGTGGGAGACGCGAGTGTCATGGACCTCAGCGCCTCCTTCGTCTTGGAGCCACGGATCACCTGCCTCACCATTCAGCAAGCCACAGCGGGAGCTTCTCTGTGGTTGGATCGAAGACGAGGGGGTCCACGATATGCTCTGGAGCCAAAATTGGGGATTAATCAATCCACCTGCCGCTCCAGAAGCCCGGGTCCTCTTCCTCATCCTCCCAGCAACTCCGTGATGGAGAACCGACTCTTCCTCATCGGTTCACCCCCCGGCTGGGTCCAGGTTGCCTCACTCACAGAAAACCACTTACACCTCTCAGGCTCGTAGCCCCATCTGCTGCGGCTTGGATAATCGGTCCATTTGTGACATTTCTCTTCCTCCACACAATGAGGACAGGTGCATAAGAAGACTTCCATCTTTACTTTTTCTTTTCAAAACCAAAACAAAAGGCACAAGGACCAGAAACAAACTCAAAACACAAGCCAGGATGACACCGAGGTCCACCACACGTGAACTTAAATACATGCATCACAAAACTCAAAACCAATTGAAACTCAAAGTTCATTTTCTCTGAGCACGCCGGTCAGCCGAAATACATAATCTAAACAAACAAGACCGGCGTGCTCAGGATTTCATAATTGAAGCCCCCATTCAAAACTCATTAAGGATGGCCTCTAGTGGCCGCTGCTGGGACATAACAAAAGAGAACTGTTCTTGGATTTTTTTTACTTAATCCATGACATTATAGTTCATTTTATAGCTTGCAGCACACCCTACATCACATCAAAAAATCAGTTCCAGCCTAAAGTAGAACAAGATGCAGTTTGAGTATCTTGAGAGAGGTTTTAGGGATGTATTTATGAGATCAAAAGTAAGATTATTTAGGGCAATGGTCCTCTAACTGGTCCTCAGGAACCTCTAGACATTTCACACTTTTGCTCAAACTCAACACAGGGATGGAGGATCTGTTTGAGAAACACTGCTTAATAAAGGAGCCAAAAATAGTTCTTACATGGCATCCCACAAAGAGCCCTTCCCGGCTCTCTTATTTTTAAGTGTGTTGAGTTATGCTAAAATTTTTTAAGTGAAAATTGTTTCTGAATGATGTATTTGAATAAAAATGAGGGCTGACCTATTGCATGTCTGCAACCATATGACAATTATATTAAAATAATATAACACTACAGTAGCTTGAATAACTTTTGATATTTTTGTACATTTAAAAGCAAGTATCTTTGTAAGTCAACTCAAAATATTGATAGAAGACTTCTTTTATATTAATAATATTTACAAAATGAATCTATTCATTCACTCAAGTTCAGGATTTGTGTACTTATTCCACCACCAGTTTTAATATGGTCAAAACTTTGCCCAAGTGTTGCACTTAATCAGTGCTTTATTGATACATATTATCAGCCAACAACTGGGAAATATGAAACAAATCACTAAATACTGGTATTAAGTTTTTTGGAAATAAAAAGTTAAAACTGGTTGGTCGGAAATAAAAAGTGAGGTAATTAATGAACTGTATATCAAAGAAGACATCATTTTGGCAGTGAACAGAATGAGTACTGTAACTGATCTGCAGCTATGCAGCCCTAAAAAAAGCAAATATCAAAAACATTTGTGAAATATTCTAACCCACCTGCAGTGAACATCAACCAGACACATGGCACAATCAATGAGTGGTCAGCATTGTCAGCCTAGATAAAAAAAAATGCTAGACTCAGTACATGTGGATTTAGTAAAAATCTTTCAGCCGGCATGGATTCTTCAACTAAGATTGTCAATTCATGTAAATACCTACTTCTGTTAGAAACTGAACAGAAGGAATTAGAGTATTTTATGTTACTATTTTATTACATTCAAGGATAGTGTCAGGATACAAAGTTACCCACGGTGAGACTATTTGAATCTGTTGTGGTGTAATTAGCTCATAGCAAGGAAGTGGTATCAAGCCCCAAACACCACCAAAATATAATATGCCTCTTTTACCTTTTACAGTTAAGTATCGTTCCCGCCACTCTTTAGCGACTATCTATAAGTAAATCAAGACAAGGCACTTCAACAATAAAATGTCTAGTGAACTGATTAAGAGAACCAATGTAGAATCATCCAAATTCTGGTCATTTTGTTCACAAATTAAGCAGACAGGAGGCCACAACACATCCAAACCTAGTGTTACATTACTGTCAGCTATAAATTGACTGCTATCATGCCAGGAGGTGGAATGTTCAGAGTTATGGCTTGAAAGGACCAGAGTGTTTTTACAAAAGCTTGCAACAGTTGGCCATATAACTTCTCTTTAGCACTTAAATGGATGAAGTTGATTGGGAGCAAGAGATTTTTGTGGACAGACTTTTATTTACTAGTTAAAGGATCTGTGATGCTGTAGAAATTGATTTTTGACTTCACAGACACAACATCATAAGGATTTTGCCCCTGTTAGCCAGTAGCACTCTGTCCACCAAGGAATATCATTTGACCCTGCAGGCATACAGCCAGGTGTTGTGTGCCTGTTTTTGTAGTATGTTCTGTTTCACAATCTGTGCTGCTTCATGAAGTTCTCTCTTCAAGTAATGAACTCAAGATGTCTGACGACTGGAGCACAGTGACATCATCACCAATGCCAACATGAGCAGGGTGCCACAGCGGGTCAACATCCAAAAATCATTGGGGCCTACTGCAGTGCTGCACTGTCAAGCTGAACTACGTCTTCACCTCTGTCTTCAATGAGTCGCTGCCTCAGTCTGTGGTCTCCATGTGCTTCAAAAGATTTACTATTGTCCAAGTACCAAAGAACAATAAGCCCTCAAGCCTGAATGATTGCCTGCTCATTCCACTAATGTCAGTAGTCATTGAGGTTTTTGAGAGACTCATTAAAGACCACCTCCTCAACTCCACAGACCCACTACAGAAGAAACCATAATGTCCTTCACACCATCCCCACCCATGTGGACAAGAAACACAGGAACTATGTGAGACTGCTGTTCAATGGATACAGTTTAGCTCTACAGTTTGGGTCTCTTCAGTGATCCTAAGGACTTTCTACTCTGATGCTGTAGAAAGTATACTGACTTAGAACATCAACTCTTGGTTTGGAAACACCTCTGTACAAGACATGAAGGGTTTACAGAAAGTGATCAGGGCAATAGAATCAGCTCTACCATCTCTGCATGACATCAAAACATCAAAAAGGACAAGGAATTCTACCAAACATGACATAAAATGGCGCAAAGCCAGCAGTTTCATTTTCAGTGCAATTGTAACAAAAAGTCAACATCTGCTGCATTTGTGGCCCTTTAGCCTTCAACTGTGGAGCCAATGCCCTAATAAATTTGACAAGGGTCCTGTTAATCCTTTCTGCAATGCCATTCCCCATAGGATGGTGTTGTATGTGACTTCTAATCTCCAGTCAGTTCTGATTATTCTTTGGTGAGTCTACTTCCAAAACTGGCACCCTAATCAGAAAGAATGTGCTTTGGGAAATCACAGACAAACAATATCATTCCAAAGACTATGGGCAACTTGTTTTGCAGACTGATTTTTGCAAGGAAATGCATGCGTAATCTTGGTAAAATAATCTATGATGACCAGGATATCCAGTCTTCTTTTCACCTTGCTCAGTAGTCCAGAAGTCTATACAAACAAGTTCAATAGGCTCAGAAGTAACAATAATATTGAAGTGGAGCACAAGCTAGTGGAGTATGTGTCTTACCTACTATGCGCCAATTACTGGCCTTCACATAATTTATTATGTCATGTGCCATGCTACTCCAGAAAAACCTCTGCTTTACTAAAGCCAGTGTGTGACACCAACCCTGGTGACCTGTTGGATTGTGGAGACCTCTCTCTTTAAGGAGTCAGAAACCACAAGGTGGAAGAGTTTTTTATTTATATGAGTGTCCAGCCACACTTTATACAACATCCCATTATGAATGGTAAATTTATTCCAATGCTCAAGGAGTTTGATTACAATATGAGGTTCAGCAGCATGTTGCTTTCTGGTTGGTTCTTTGAATCTGTATCTGTAAAACATGATGTTTATTGTGCTGACTTGCTCTTGCAGGGACAGATGTTCACATGACTGCATATCCAAAAGGTCAACGGACATTATGGATCCATTTGTGGTAGGTGGTGTCTCTTCATTTGGGATCTCCTCTGATGATTCTGCATTTTGAACAGCCTGAAGATTGTTAGAGAACGTAAATGTGTCTTGGATAGCTTAATATCTCACACAATTCGTTTTAGGAGGGAATTTTAGGATTCTGGTACAAGGTGATGACTCATAAATGAGTGGACAAATGGCTCTCGACTCATATCAGCCGTAACTAACATGTCAGCCATAACTATCTTAGACACATGTAACTACTGTATGAATACATGTCTGAAGCCAGCTTGGCCACTTACCATTGTTCACATCCATCCTGTCATGGTTTGGCCTGTCCATATATCAGGGGTTTTCTGTCCAAACTGTAAATTGGCGGCCTTTCAGCCAGTGCCTAAACTTTTCACATATTGCCCATTTCAGTGCAAGAAATTCCAGTCTGTGTGTTGGGTAGATTAGTTGGGACTGGGAGAAAGTTTTACTTGCAAAAGCTACAAGCCAATCCACTTCTTCACCTGATGGTATTTCTGAAAGAAATGCTCCAAGCCCATCAAAAGAAGCATCTACAGCCAAGATAAATGGCTCAGAAATGTTTGGATGGGCCAGGCTAACATTAGAAAAGAGGTTACTCTATAGAACCTCAAATGCTTCCTGTCAGTTCTGGGATGAGTCAGAAGGACAGAGTTTGATATGCCCTGTTTTCTTAACAGCTTTACATCCTCTCCTCTCAGCAGTGAGTTTGAACAAAGATCTGGCCTTTGCAGATCAGCCTTTAATGAAATGCTGATAGTATACGACTATCCCTAAAAAAAAATCTGATTTTCTTCACACATGGAGCTTTTCAGTCAGCTTCCATTAGAACAGCCACCTGGATGTCACTGACGGCCCTAATTTTCACAGGATGTGTTGTGACACCATCCTCACGTGAAATTCTTATCACCAAAAATGGATCGTCATACACATGAAAGTTGCAGGACCACTGCAAAAATCTTGGGGTAAACAACTGTATTCATGAAGTCCAAATGGTGATTAAAAGGCAGTGTGCCTCTTGACCTCTTCATGCAGTGGGATGTTATAATGTCCCAATTTGAGGTCCATTTGTTACAACCTCGTCTAGGCTCAGGAACATAAACAATAGACCGAACCATCTGGAGATCCAGCCTACCAACCATGACCAAAACCCACCAGATAAAACTATTTAATTTATTCATCATCGAGCAGACAGTACAAAAACAAAAACCCCATAGCCATAAATCAATGGTGAGCAAGGAAAATCGACAATTACTCAAACCTTAGCCTCTATGAGACGAACTTGACCTTGTCCTACTTCTTTACCTAAGTAGGTAACTGTCCCTTTTCCAAACTCACACTTGGCAAGGTTAAATGTTAAATTTGCAGCTTGCAACCTATCAAACACTACACCCAATGTATGCATATGCTCCCTCCAGCTCTCTGAATAGATAATAATAATATCGCCTCACAGTTTGAAACTCCAAATAACACTTTATACATTAATTGTTGAAATTTAGCAGGTGCATTTCTAAGTCCAAAAGCCATTACAGAGTATTGTAAGAAGTTATCAGGTTTTACAAAGGCTGAGATCTCAGCAGCTCAAGGTGTTAAGGCAACCTGCCAATACCCTCGAAATAAATCAAGTTTGGAAACATATTGAGCCGAACCCACCTTGTCTGCACAGTCTTCCATATGCGGCAATGGAAAAGAATTCGGCTTAGTGACTGCATTAATTTTCCGGTAATCTGTACAAAAATGGAATGTTCCGTCCGGCTTTGGAACCAATAGGCAAGGATTACTCCACGGACTAGAGCTGGGCACTGCTAAGCCGTTCTCTGCAAGGTATTTTACCTCGGATTGCATGGCCAACCGTTTAGTAGGGTTCACTCTATAAGGATGTTCTTTAATGGGCACCTGATCACCCACATTGATATCATGACACAAGACTGTTGTACGCAATGGAGTATCTGAAAACAGCCCAAGTTGAAATCAAATGAACCCACTTATGTACTTCTTAGCAGATATCAACAGGTGGGATATATACGAGTCCAGATCCTCCAAAATCTCTGAATTCTGCAACCGAGGAAAAGCGACAGGGACGTCACACAAGTACAACCTGTCTTCCTCAAGACAGTATGAACTAGAGGTTGAGACAGTGAGAGCTACCACCAGACTCCCCTGTGTAACATATTCCTGTATAGGCTCATTTTTTCGGGCAACATATTTTTTAACATGTTAACATGACACACGCGACTTTTGAACCTTCTATCAGGAGTACGAATAATGTAATCTGTCTCACTAAGTTTCATGTCCACCACATATGGGCCACAAAACTTAGCTTGTAGTGCTGCCTCCATGACAGGCAGTAGGATTAGGACTGGTCCCCTGGCTGAAAAGACTGGAAAACAGCTTTTTGGTCATAACGGAACTTCATCACAACATGCACAGATGAGAGAGAGCTCCGAGCAGCATCACATGCCCTATGAAGGCACTCAAAAAAGAGCTGACATAATCAAGGACATTGGTGCTGCAACCTCGCTGTTCTTACAGCCATTTCTCTCTAAGCAGTATAAGAAAACCGCGCACAGTGTGCCCAAACACCAATTCGGCCAGACTAAACCCCACACGGCTCCATCATAGACTGATTTGGTTTTCTGGCTAACTGACAGCTGTGGCATGAATGAGTATCGAACAATATCTCACTTCAAACCAGGCCAAAAGTAAATTTCATTACACCCAAATGACCAGCAAAAGTGTGATTATGCCCCAGAGAAAGGATTTGTGGCCTGAACTTAAAAGGGACCACCAACTGATAAACTGTGTTCCACCCCAAATTGTCAGAATTTGAGGGGGTCCGCTTTCTCATTAGTTTGTCCCCATCCCAAAAATAAGCAAAAGCTTTTTCTAATAATTAGTTTGGGGATGCAACTAAAGAACGCCATTTTGCTAGAGAGGGATCATTTTGTTGTTTGTGGGACATTAACCCCATGTTAACTGACAAAGATAACGGTGTTTCAATATCATCCGCGGTGGACAGCAACTCCGGCCAACGGTGCGGATGGAACTGCTGAATGCTCCATGGACATAAAAGTGTCAGCCAAATCAATGTCACTCTGCTTGCGGAATCGAACCCGAGTTTCCACGCATGAAGGGAAGACAGAGGGAAATTCCAAGGCCACGTCAATAGAAGCACATACTTCCTTGCATAGGTAATTTAGAATGAACAGCCACATTGCAAGGACCTGAAAACAAATCACAGTGCAGGTGTATCAAATGCAACGGTGCCCTCACAATACCCAGTTAGATTCGGTAACATATTTCCAGCATAAAAGATTGCACTGCCCCTGTATTTCTTAGAATGTTAATAGAGATTTGATCCTGCTCCTGATCTGAAAGAGAAACATGAACGGCTCTTAAATGGCATCTATTTCTCGTCCACCACCACTAGATTGCAGCCTTGACTGAATACAACCCATCCCTTTAGGTGTTGTTTTTCTCAGTGTGTTTTTCTTCTTCAGTGTTGGACAATTTGCGAACCAGGTGAAGGTGGTCTAGAGTTGTTCCTGCCTCTCCTTACATTGACAGAGCACAAACTTTCTTTACTAGAAAGCAAAGAAAAAATGTTTTTGTGTGTTAAATTGTATTTACCAGTACAAACTGCTGCTTGCGACAATGTAGAGAATGTTGGTCATTTAAATAAGTCGCAACAGCCTCCGGAATACAGTTTTTAAACTCTTCCAACAATATTAATTCACAAAGTTGCTCAAAAGTCGCTACTTTCTTTAACGCACACCACTGATCAAACATGCTTTCTTTTTCTGCCAAATTCTACATACAAATTCTACGAATTTCTTATAATTACGAGACCTCTGACGGTAGGCTTCAGGAACAAGTTCATAAGCATTTAAAATAGCAATTTTAACAATGCTATAATCTGAGCTTTACTCAACAGTTAGGGAAGATTAAACCTCCTGTGCCTTCCCAACCAACACACACTGCAAAAGCAAAGCCCAGACCTCCTGAGACCACTGAAGTGTCATGGCCACCCGCTCAAAATGACAAAAATATTTATCCACTTCTTTTTCTGAAAAGGGTGAAACCAGTCTTATATTTCGACCAACATCAAAAGCAGACATCACTGACAGAAGGGAAGAAATGGACTATGACTGTATTGATACTTTTTTGGAAGCCAATTCAAGATCAAGCTTTTTTAATTGCAGGGTTCTTTCTTGGCTTTCACGCTCATGTTTACGTTCATGTTCATGTTCCTCATGCTTTGATTTATTTAGCTGCATCTCTTTGTCATATTCAAGCTTCTTAAGTTCCAGCTCTCTCTCTAAATCCTTATCTCTGTCAGTTTTAAGTTTGGCGGTACCAAGTTGCAGCTGCTTCTCCTGCGGTGAAATATGTTTAACTCTTGTTTCACTCGTCAGACTATCCACAGAAGTGAACAATGCCTCTGCCCAGCTAGATTTGGGACATAAAACTTCCTTTTCAACCAAGCCAATTTGAACTGCTTTTAACAAAGAACTTTTCAACTTTTTATCCAAACTAGTAAGCTGGATCTCACAGTGCTCGGCTACTTCTATTAGCTGCTCCTTAGTAAAATTCATCAGAAGGAGTTTCTGAAAATCCTTTAAACTCCCAAGCCATTATAAATTGTCACACATGATACCACAAATGAAATTCCTCAAACCTAGGCAAAACATGGGGAAAAACGTCTTTTTACTGGTGTTCCCCTCACTAACAAAACTTTCGAAGCGCCACACTGCTAAGCACATAAATGGGCTATTTTCTTGCTTTCTACCGCAGCCACACAAACACCAGCCGATTATCTCCAATTATTCAATGTACCAAAAGCAAGACAAAAATGGAGACTTAACAACAGTGTTACTGATTACTGCGATAACAAATAAACATAAACCACTACAGCGGATGTCATTTGCAGAGTAAAATACAGGCCATTCCACCAGAAACTGCATCAACCCGTTTACTAGGGTACTAAGGAAGTCCAGTCCCTATCTGCTAATCCAAAAAAAACCCCTAATTTATCCTCCCCTAATTTTCAAGGAATTACCAGTTGCTGGCAACTGCAGAACTCAGACATTTCCAGTCTCTTTACTGAGAATAAAACCATCCGACGCATACATCCCCCAAGAGTTTTCCTCAAAAACAATAAAGGCAAAAAAACAAACTAAAACAACAACCAGTGTCCCGATGGAGAGGACCTGCATGAAGCACAATCCTGCTGGAACAATCTAACTAACCAGAGCCCCTCAATAATATGGAAACTGCCACAACGCTTCTTACTTACCTCGCAAATGAAGTTCCCGAACGAGCCCTCATATTTTAGGACCTGATCTAGGCTCAGGAACGTAAACAATAGACCAAACCATCTAGAGATCCAGCCTACCAACCACGACCAAAACGCACCACATAAAACTATATAATTTATTCATCATCAAGCAGACAGTACAAATAAAAATAACCCATAGCCATAAATCAATGGGGAGCAAGCACAAGGTAGTGGCGATGTGCAGCAGGGAAACACCGGCTCACAGGGTCTAGCCAGAGCTGCTGCCCTCTTTTTTCTGCTAGACGTCCTTTTGAATCTCCCACCAATTCCACTCTGCCAATCCCCAACAAGTCCCGGGGCGGAGATGATGACTAAGGCATCATGGGGCAACCTAAAACACATATACACAAACATACAGAGAGACAGAAGCCCAAACATGCCTATGGGATGTAACACCATTATAGAAAAAAATATGTATTCCCATCAATGGATGTGGTGCACAAAGCCCTTAGCCTCATCACAGTCTATTTTGAGACATGATAAGCTTCATATTTCTGATTAGTCTGCCCTTCTATTGAAAAGAGACCTTGCATAACCCTAACTTCAAATCTTGCAATCCCAAGGTTTCCAGAATATGAGCCTCTGCCTCTTTGCCTATGATCTAGGTTCTACATCTCAGTCCCATATGCACTATATGGTACACTGGACAGTCTCTGCCTTTGGTAGGTCTGACACCACAACACCAGATTAGACATCCATAATATTTGTGTTTCACTTTGGTGGTCAGTGGGGGTTGATATCACTGGTTGGGACCCAGTGATCACCCCATATTGGAGTAGTCACACATTGAAGTAGTGTTTGCTGAAGTCTGGCCTTTGATTGAGAAGATTCCACTAATACTGTACTGCCAGCTGACATTAGAAATGAATCTGATAACTGACCCCAGACACGATGTTCACTCTGTGGTTCTATTGTCACAGATGTCTTGACCTTCTCTCTGGATCTCTTGACTCCATTTCTCTGTATTATAAAACAGTGATATAAGGTGGTAGTGGTCATTACTTTGGGCAGGTAGGAGCATAAGTCTCCAATAATCATTGTTTTGTTTCAGTAGTATCAAAAGCCGCTTAATAGCATTGCTGCCCAAGGATGATCAACTTACAGACATAAACAGTAACTGTAATGGTTAGGTCATATATTCACTTAGGAATTACAGGATGACCACGACGGCACATAATTACAATATCATCAGCAGACTGCTTCTCAATGTGGAGAAAATGCTGCAATAGACTCTGTGTAATGGCTGCATATATGCAGCACCAATGGTCAGACATTACTCATTTCTGGGAGACATGAAATATGAAATGAATATGAAATATAGATGAAAGTGTTCTGTAAGTGTTATGTGAACTGCAATATAGCAGCCTAAAACATGATGACTCTACATCAACACAGAATGTTATGAAACACAGGTATGATTTCCAAACACTGCTCATCAATGGTGGAACTTGTGGTACTGAAATGCAGACCTTATTATTTGCTGCGAGAGTTCAGTGTCATTGCTATTTTTGCTATGTACATTCGTCCCTACGCTAATGCTAAGGAGGTGCTACGCAAGCTGTACGAGGCCATCAGTGACTTGCAATCTTGCCACACCGAAAGATTTTTCATAATTGCTGGTGACTTTAATCATGCCAATTTAAAGACTGATCTGCCCAAACTCCACCAATATGTTGAGTTCCCAACCAGAGGAACTAGAATAGTAGACTTGGTTTACGTAAACACCAGATCAGCATATCAGTGTCCCCCACCCCCACCTCAGACTTTCTGACCACTTTACAATAATGCTCACTCCAGCATACAACCCACTGCTGAAAAGAGCAAAACCTGTCACAAAACAGATCAGAACATGACCAGAGGGAGCTACTGAAGCCCTGCAGGAGTTTTTTGAGTGCACAGACTGGAGCATCTGCAGAGAAGCAGCGACCACTGGCCAGCACACAGATATCAAGGTGTAGGCAGAAACAGTGACAGGATACATCAACAAATGCATAGAAGATCTCACCATCATCAAACCTGTCATGGCGCGCAAACCAGAACCCATGTTTCACAGCAGAAGTCTGCAAACTGACAAAAAAATGGGTTGCTGCTTTCAGAGTACAAAGAAAGTCAGCAACCACTTCACCTGCTCAAGAGACATAAGATGCATGTAGCAGGGCATGGGACCCTGCCACATGTGTCTGACACCGATGCCTCTCTCCCAGGCTCACTTCTATGCCAGGTTTGAGGCCCAGAACATCAAGCCACCGCAGAAGACCACCCCTCTGCCAAATGACCGAGCGCTGACCCTATCTACAGCCAGTGTGAGAAAGATTCTTGACAGGGTCAACCCTCACAAAACTGCTGGACCAAACAAAGTACCCGGACTTGTGTTCAGAGCCTGCGCTGATCAGCTGACTGACGTCCTAACGGACATTTTCATTACCTATCTCAGCCAAGCTATCATCCCTGAGTGTTTCAAGGCCACCACCATCAGACCTGTCCCAGAGAAGGCCACAGTCTCACAGCTCAATGACTACCACCCAGTAGTGCTTACTCTTATCGTCATGACCCACAACTGCACCTCCAACTCCGGCATGAACCAAACATAAAGTTCACAGATGACACTACAGTTGTGGGGCTCATTACGGACAATAAAAACCAAATACCTTGGTGTTTACATTACACAGGACCTCTCCTGGACAAACAACACCGTGTCTCTGACCAAAAGTGCCCAGCAGTGCCTGGACTTTCTGCGCTGGCTGAAGAAGGTGCACCTCCCCAAACCTATTCTCACCACCTTCTGCAGAGGCGCCCTGACCAGCTGTATCAGTCTGGTATGGAAACTGCCACGGAGCCCTTCAGAGGATTGTGCGGACCGCTGAGCGCATCAGCAGCAGCTCTTTACCAGGCCTGCAGGACATTTACACCTCCTGCTGCATCTGTAAGGCCACCAGCATTGTGGAGGAATCCCACCATCCCTGTTTTACCCCCTCCCATGAGGTAGACAATTTTGCAGCATCAGGAGCAGGCCTGAACTACATAACACTACATAACACCACACTCTGCTCTGCACTATGTAACACTACCTTGTCACTTTTTATTGCTGCTACAGGAGTGAGTGTTTACATTTGCATTTATCTATACTTGAACACTGCTCACATACTGCTTGCTTGCACAATTTGCTATATTTGCACAAGACAATTGTTACATATATAGTACTGTGCAAAAGTCTTAGGCACTTTGAAAATTGTTTGAATCTGTTTATATCAGCAGTAGGTTTCTTTCTGCCAGCAAAAAACATTTGAATAAACTCAAATGAACAAGAAAGCAGTAAAAAAGTATCAAGATTACCTTTTTTCTAAAAAGAAGTTGATATTCTGTGAGCTGGTTAGAAGAACACAGGTTTGGTTTCAGATTTCTGCTCATGGCCTCCAGTCATTGTGTGGATTTATAAAATTCCATAATCAGCACCTAATTTAATCTAATGAAGTAAAACGAGCCAAACCAGGTATTTGATTGTAGCTA
>JBBJLS010016095.1:0-15487 GCA_037577275.1 Bryconaethiops microstoma
GACTTTATTTATGTTTAACGGACCACAAGCTCTGCAGAACTTGTGACTCCGGAGCCACTGTCCTGAATTTTGAGCTTCGGAGTTTTGGGTTCATTATCTATTTAAGCAACGAGATTTCTCCACTGTTTTCCGACCTTTTTTAGCTACTATTAGCGATTCAGACACTTCATGACACACCACTGATTTCCAATCATGCAGGAGGACAACACTCGCTGTGGGAGGTCAGTCACGACTCAGGTCCAGGCAGGATGCAGTTCAAAGTATGTTTAATTCCCATTTAAACTTGCACATGTAAGGATAATGTATGATATATGGTTCTGTAACAAGGAAGAAATTACTACTGGGAGGACCAGGAGGCTGGACTGCTGCTTGATGATTGGTGGAGCTGTCTAAAGGGCGGACCCCTGTTTGAAAGACTAGCAGCTGCTTTAGCTAAATGTTCTGTCGATCAAGACGAGCTTCCCACGAAGTGACGATTTTGGTGCATTTTATCCAATAATCGTCATGTTAGAGGAAGCGGAGCTTCTCTTGCAGGCTTAGAGCAGCTGCCACTGATTGAGGTGGTGATGAAAAAATCTGCTACCAAGTCAAATTGCGCTTACTACCTTTCAAGGGCCTTAATTTGGGTTAATTTCATTTAGTTCCTTTTACTACCGCGTGGACTCCCTGGTAGTGTTACCTCTGCTTCTAGAAGGCGAAATTAATCATTTATCGTTTTCTTTCTGTTGTCCTTGTATATTAACATAATGGTAACCCTGTAGAGACAAGGGTTACCATTATGTTAATGGTAACCCTGTTATTACATGGCTGTGCTTGAATGGATAGTTTTCCTCATAGAGTAATATGCAGTCCACACATGCACAGTACAGACCAGCAAAGAACATTAATGCTGACTCTTGGCTTTAGAACTGTTAGGCCATTGGAGCTACTCTATGAAGAACCTTCACAATAGTCTCTCAGTCACCATAGAAGCACAAAAACACACTGTCCTCTTTATGTGTTTATTCTAGGGACCTGGCTGTCCAGATCTGAGCATCCTGTCCTTTATGGGAGGCTTCCATGGCAGAACCTTGGGTAAGTCTTCAGCTCGAGTTAAGTCTTAATACTGAATTTCTAATCAGCTGCCTTGACTATCGTTTGGGGCAGCTGGTGGCCTGGTGGTTAGGGAGTTGCCCCTGCGATCAGAAGGTTGTAAGTTTGAATCCCAGGACTACTAGTGTCACCACAGAGGCACCCCTGAGTAAGATCGGTTGCTCCCGGGTGCCCCTTGTTGGTGGCAGCCCTTCTTTACTTGTTGAATAGGTTAAATGCAGAGAAAGAATTTCACACTGTTCACACTGTGTGCTGTGCTGTGGTGTGTTCACAAGTGACTGTATGGAGCCACTTTACCAGTCACCTGTGCCGTTCATTGCACTTGTCACACTCTGGACAGTCCAATGTGGTTGATGTAGTTTCGCTGAGGACTTCAGCGGTTCGAGTGTCAAAATAAAATGCTGTAATGTTGACTTTGAGCCATTCAAGAAAATATAACTCAATTGACTGGAACTATCACTGTTTATTTGTAACAATGTCCTTAATAGAAAAAAAATAGTAATTGAACAGTAACAAATGATATGTAGCCTTTTAAAATCATTATAAATAACCAAAAAGCTCTTTACAAACTCTGTGCAGCAAAAAAAAAAAAAAATCCAAATAAATGAAAGCAACAGGAGAATTTAATATGTACTTCATCATCCTGCAAGCAGGCGGAGGGTTACTGCTGATTTACTGAGAACATGTTCACCTGTGGTTTATAGATCATATTTTTATTAGTATTTGAGATTAATTAAGCAATTTGGTCACCTTAAATCTTTTTCTGGCCTTGGCTCTCTGTCTAATTGATTTTTTTTTTTTTTTTTTTTTTTTCCTCAGGTTGCTTGGCGACGACACACTCGAAGGTCATCCACAAACTAGACATTCCCTCATTTGACTGGCCCGTCGCGCCCTTCCCCAAACTGCAGTATCCGCTGGAGGAGTTTGTCCGGGAGAACGCTCAGGAGGAGGCACGGTGCCTGGAGGAGGTCAGAATAACGGGGTTAAGATAGAATAACAGCAAAGAAACTCCAGCACTGAATCTTCTGAAGTAAAGTGGCATTAAGCATGACGTCCTTATCCAGAGCGACTTACAGTCCTTAGTTACAGGGACAGTCTTACAGTCATTAGTTACAGAGACAGTCTTACAGTCATTAGTTACAGGGACAGTCTTACAGTCATTAGTTACAGAGACAGTCTTACAGTCATTAGTTACAGGGACAGATTTACAGTCATTAGTTACAGGGACAGATTTACAGTCATTAGTTACAGGAACAGATTTACAGTCCTTAGTTACAGGGACAGTCTTAGTCATTAGTTACAGGGACAGACTTACAATCATTAGTTACAGAGACAGTCTTACAGTCAGTTACAGAGACTGTAACTCTGTAATGACTTAGTCATTAGTTACAAAGACAGACTTGGTCATTAGTTACAAGGACAGTCTTTCAGTCATTAGTTACAAGGACAGACTTACAGTCATTAGTCACAGGGACAGTCTTACAGTCATTAGTCACAGGGACAGTCCCCTTGGAGCACCTGAGGGTTAAATGTCTTGCTCAAGGACACAATGGTAGAAAGTGGGGGGGTTTGAATCTGCAAATTTGTGGTCATCGGGTTTGCAGGCAAGTGTTTTACCCACTAGGCCACTACCACCTCATAAAAGATAAAACTCAGTTCCAGTCCATCACAGTTTGGTGATTTCCCTGCTTAAACAGTTGACAGGTTTAGGAAGTGTGTTTAGCAGGAACACAGGCATGTTAATCCATTAAAGTCTGCGGCAATACGAGTTTGACACCTCTGCTCTATAGCCTTGGCAAATTGTATTTGCTCTTTATATTTAGGCAGAACCAACAATGCGTGGCTTCAAGATCTGCACCGAATTGCTTTAAATGGCTTTGGCAACAAGCCCAATGTGATTCTCCAGACGAAACTGAAGCATCTAAAAGATGCAAGCAGTGGAAATATACCTGTGTTGTAAACACATTAGCCTTTATCTGATGCATTTTCATACTTGGGTGAGTTTTATTGCCCTCCTTGGCTTCTGTGGTTCAGGTGGAGGATCTGATTGTGAAGTGGAGGCAGAAGGGAAAGCCGGTAGCCGGCATCGTCATCGAGCCCATCCAGGCCGAGGGAGGAGACAACCACGCCTCGGCCGATTTCTTCATCAAACTGCGCAACGTCGCCCGCAAGGTAACATCCATTCTTCAACACTTCTGTCTCTTCGTCTGGGTGGTAAACAACATCCTCTGTTCTGTTTTGAAAAGCCTTTTTTGTGTTCCATTGCAAAATAGTCGGATTCTGACAGACAAGTGGTTTCAGTAAAGAGGTAAAACTGTGGTGTTTTTAAGAGGCCGTTGAAAAGCACAGGGCAGAAAGAATCGGGCACATGGCACTCCGCAGGGCTCCTTGTCTGCTCTGATTTGTGTCCTTCTGAATACGACGGGCTTGGAAGCAAAAGGAACAAGCTATCGTGGCCTCAAAAGACACCCTGTCCTTGCGTAACTGTGATGAACTCACGCCGCGAACACTGGCAACCGTAGTGCTTTGTGTTCGTCCTTTGTGTTCGGCTCCGGTGCTAATCTTCACCAAATATGATTTGCCTTTTTTAGCAATATTGTTCAGCTCTATTGGGGCAGATGACAGATGTTCCCTTGTCTGGTTTCTTTCAGCATGGATGTGCCTTCCACGTGGATGAAGTTCAGACAGGTTGCGGAGCCACAGGCAAGTTCTGGGCCCACGAGCACTGGGGTACGGACGACCCCGCTGACGTCGTCTCCTTCAGCAAGAAAATGCTCTCGGGAGGCTACTACCACAAAGACGAGCTGCAGCCTGACAAGGTAGAGCTGAAGTGCGCCTCTGGGACGCCTCCATGCAGCAGCGAATATCTGCTCCTGACGTTTTAATGTGTGTGAAATCAGGTTTGACTGTAATCACATGTGAATAATCGTGTCCGTTTGATATTGGACAGTTTTGACTAGTTACTTGAAATATGAGCAACAGTGCCTCCTACAGCGGAACAGCTGTCCCTGCATGTTAAGGAAAGAATCCTTTGTCCAAGATTTCTGAAGCTCTGATTTAATGCTGGGCCAGTTTCCGCAGCAGGACTGCTCTTATTGAAGGGTCTTAGAGACCACTGGAGTGATCAAGAACTTACTGTATAGTAAGCAACAAAAGCCGCATATTGTCATCTCATAATTTGCATTATACGTTTCTGATTGGATGGTAGCATATTAGGCCATTTAAATTTGTAATAATTATTTATCATATTGGACCTCCTCTTGTTCCAATTTAAATAGCTCGCGTCAAAAAAAAAACAACATGCAGTAATTAATATTAGATCATCGATTGGGCTGGATCCTCTATTTGTACTATAAAATCACGTCACTTTATTTCATTTGAATTTCATGGAAAAGCATAAATAAGAGCAAAATAAATAATTCCATCATTTATTAATAATAATAATAATATGAAGAATGACAAAATTAGATAAAACACTTGACTTTTCTTATTATTGTAATATTCTAGATAACATAGAGAATCTTCCAATACAAAACTGATATTAGAACATTTGAAAATGAAAACATTTGATTGTTATTTTGCTGGTGCATTTTTTGTCTCTTTTAACTTGCTGTCAAACCTCAGAAAAAATGAAATCACGATATTGATGTGTTTTAAAAAATGTATTCATTACTGCTCTGTCTGTGTATCTGCACCAGGGCTACAGAATCTTTAACACATGGATGGGAGATCCCTCAAAGAACGTGTTCCTCTCAGAGGTACTGAATGTTATCAGGAGAGAGAACCTTCTGGAAGATGTGAATCGCTCAGGAAAGGTTCTGCTGCAGGGACTGTATGAACTGCAGGTAAAAATGTTTCTCTCAACATGATTTATTTATGTTTACTTGACTTCATTTCTACATTTCCTTGTGCCTATAATTTTTTTTTTGAGATGATGGATCTTGCTCAAGTAAACAAGATGTTTTTGGTCTGATGTTAACATACTGGTCCAGGGCCTAAATCCCAAATCAGAAAACCTGATTGATCCCAGAAGAAACTAAGTGTTATAACTGCACAGAGACACAGAGACAAGAACAATATAAAATGTAAAGTCTGAAATAAAAGCCTTTATCTGATAAAAACTGTGCAGAAATACACTATTCTATAGACACAGTATACTGAGGTATGAGTAATATATATAGAATAAATAACTAAGTAATTCACTAGTAACACAAATAGTGGTTTAGAGTTGTTCTCTATACTGAATCTGTTATTAGAATTAGAGATCAGAAGTAGATCAGTAATATTGGCATAAGTAGTGACTGCATAAAGATCATGAGAATGCTTTCTAAGTCAAATTCTCTCTCTCTCTCTCTCTAGGCTCAGTACCCCCACCTCCTGAGTCGTGCCCGTGGTCAGGGCACCTTCTGTGCCATCGATGCCCGTGACGATGTGACCCGCGACAACCTCTTGGTCAAAATTAGAGACAAGGGTGAGAAAGAACACTTTACCCACTCTGGAGTAGTCTTGCTTGGGGAAGTGAAACTAGGACTGTTAAGCGATTACAGAGGTGTTTATATAGTCTGACAGAATTCATTGTGGAATGATTTTAATCCAGTATGAATCTGTGACATGTCGTCTCTACTGTCTGACAGTAATAACTGTGAAGTCAATGGGCTTAACCTAGAGCTCGTCCGGTAATGGTCGTTTTTACCAGCCTGCAGGTGAAGTACTTTTAACACTGATCTATCCGTGCCTCGCCAAAAAAATGCCTCTTTTTTTCAGAGCAGCTGTTGCTGAAAACATCCCAACCTAATAAATGTTATGGTGTTGAGATTCCAATTTAAATTCCAATGCAAAGGTATTGAGCTGGACTTCGCTGTCTTTGCAGGTTGGAAACGATGAAATAGAGATTAACTTTAGCTCAGTAAATAAGAATCCACCTATAATCATGCTGTAACTGTCTGTAGTTATAAAAAGGTATTGATGATGAAAAGTCTGTAGAATTTGGTAAAACCTATGAGCCCAAATATTTATCAACAAGTCTAATATCTGTCTTAAAGGATGAGAAATCTGGGCTTGTGCTGCACTGTGGTGTTCACCTGCTTTCCACTCTGATGCACTTTAATGAAACACTCCCTGCAGGAGCTTTTCTGCTGTGTGAGATTTTTGCATGGCATCCACTTTGGTAGCCTATTTAAGTGTCATTGTGCAAAGTCATCACACTATGCTAATTTCAGTGGGGTGGATTGGCCAATAACACTATGCAGTCTAAAAGAGGAGCCGAGCCCAGTTTTGGCCGTTTCCATGCCGACACCGCGCAGAATTTTGTACATTTTTAACTTGTGTGATAACCCATAAGATTCACATTCACAGCCCATAGTGTCCGCAAAACCGCAACCACTTCAGCTGTAGGACCCGATACATTAGCGCCACTGCGAAGCGTCTAAACCCCGTTCGCCGTCTCCTCAGGCGTTCTCCTGGGCGGCTGTGGAGAGAAGTCCATCCGTTTCCGTCCTGCTCTGGTCTTCAAGGAGTACCACGCTCACCAGTTCCTCAACATCTTCAGTGACGTACTGGCTGAATACAAATAAGAGTCCTGATGTCCCAGCCGTCTCCCGCCAGCGAACAAGCACAAGGGTCCAAGCCCAAAGTGGGGTTCTTCATTCTCAACACATCGCAGAAAATTCTGCCACGTTTTCTGTTTCTTTGCTTTACTTACAACATGCCTTGCTTTTTATTCTTTTCTTTTTTTTTCTTTACACATCACAGTAGCATTATATTTGTCTCCAGTCTCTGTATAATGGTTGTCTGTAAACCCTCAATTACTAAAAACCCCCAGGGCCAAAATACAGCAGTTAATAAATCATTTTTCTAAGCTTTAGGTACGGATTACTGCATCGATGCTGCAAGTTTTTCCGCATCAGAGGAACAGATGCTTTCCACCATTTCTGCACCATGTCCGCCCAGCCCAGCCCAGCCCAGCCCAGCCCAGCCCAGTCCGAGCTTAGAGAAGGTTCTTAAACCTGATGTTGCTGCTAGCTGTCTTCAGACATCTTCCTCCGAATACAAAAACTGTCCAAGCATTCATTTTACAAAGTTTAGCAGGTGAGTAAGCTCTCTTCATCAAACCCGTCCTCTTTCTTCTGTCCCTCCTATAAACCTTCCAGCAGGTTCTGATGTTCTGCAGCTGAAGTAAAACAGAGGCTGCGTGAAGTCCTTGTGAAAAACGTGTCGTCGAACTGAAGGAGGCGTAGAGAGGGGCAGAGAAGAATGAGCATGGACGCCTGGTCCTTGGTCAATGGGGGAGGGGTGGATTCCGCAAAGCAGGATTTCTCTGATGGCCAGATAACAGTAGAATTTATATTGTAAAGATAGAACACCAACAGATTTATGTACAGTCATGTTGAACCATAATGTTCGGCACAGACTGTGAAAACGTATCCAGAATGTCACTGACCTCTTTTTTGGGGGAGGGGGGTTGGGGGCTTAAAAGAAATTAAAGGTTTGGCCCCGCCCATTCATGCACAAGATCCTGAGTGTTTCAGCTGGGACTGGCAGCCAATCACAACAGCTCATTTTATATATATATTTTTTATTTTTTATTTTTTTTTTTACATCAGCTTCTTTAATGCTATGAGAAAATGGTCATGTAAAAAAAAACACCACAAATGGAATAAGTGGACCTCAGGGAATATAAAATCCATGAAAAATGGAGGACAGGCCCTTCAAATTATCTGGCTATGTGAGAAAGTCTACTTCTGCAGAAAATCCCACCGCGCTGCTCTAACAGCGTATTGTTTTTGACCTGTGTCGGAAGGAAGAAACTCCTGGTGGCTGGTGAACCTCTTTATTTAAGGCGGCCGCCTGCCAGACGTCCTCGTGCTCCTTTAGTTTGGTGAAATAAAGCCCTTAACTGCGAGCGGAGAGCCACTGTGTTTACACCACTGAACTCACCTCTGGCCTGAATTTGAGCGCGCTATTCAGTATTAAAAAAACATTATTCACCTCCACACTAAGCACTTAAAAACACACCTGGCTCAAAATAATTCAACACGCGCAGGACTTCAGCACAGCCCTCCGTCCACACCCAGAGCACATAGAGAGGCTTATCACACGAACGTTTCCTCTGCAAGCACAAAGGGCTGCGTTTCCTGCACACACTCACAGGCCGCACAGCAGAAAGGACTTTTCCATAGTCAGCTTTAAAGAGCTACTCCAGTGGTTTTAACCAGGTCTGATCTGTATCTGCAGCATCTTTATTGTATCTCTGACCACGACTGAAACGTGTTCACGTGGAACCAGGAGGGAGCAGCTGATTTAGGTCGAAAATGCTGGAGTATCACTTTAATAGCTTCTGAAATTTAGTTGAATCTTCAGCCACTCAAGTCCGTGTTAGTCACTTCTCAGGTGAACATGACCCCCTGCAGAAACGGCTCGATTCAGTACCAAGAGCTGGTGTGTGTGTGTGTGTGTGTGTGTGTGTGTGTGTGTGTGTGAGAGAGAGAGAATGCTGCTTGGGGTGATTCTCCTGATTTTCCAAAGCCAAACTGGAACACCTGAGCCTTCAGTTTGGTCTGTAGCATTCTTGTTTTTTCACCCCTATAAGTACCTGATTTTTGGGGTTTTTTTTAAGATGGCACAAGATTATTGCAGAGAGGAAATAATGAAGCATCCATATTTTTTTTTTAGTTCACTCATGGATTATAAATATGTATAAAAATCTGTAGTTAAGACTCGTTCTGTTCGGCACTGGTAGAGCACATCAGAACTAAAGGTTTTTTTCTAGAGGAAATGCTGCATTGCTCTCCTGCTGTCCTGTTTTCTGAGTGTAAAGTATAAACTGTAGTCCATGTGGTTTGAATGCTTCAGTGTTTTTTAAAGCCGTGGTGGAAAGGTGGCATGTACAGAACTATAAGGCGCTTAAAGCTGCTCGTTTAGAGCGAAAGAAATCCCGATATGTGACGACTGTGCCTGTCTGTTTTTGGCCAAGTCAGTGTTGTATAGAGTTTATGTATCACTGGTTTTCCTGTTCACAGCTACAATTAACATCACTGCTGTTTGTTTGCACCATTATGTGATATAAAAGATTTAAAACATGTAATTATTCCCTAGTCTTAAATATTGTCTTAACAAAATATGTACTCAAATAAATCTGACATTTTGATCTATTTCTGTGTGTCTGTGTTCTGGTTCAGAGAAATATAACAGTTGGAGAAAGTCTAGTTTAAATGCCTACAAAAACACCATCATTCAAACACAAATACATTGTTAATTTATACTTTTATGGCTTAGTTCATAAAACTAAGCCATAAAATTTTATTGCCATTTTATTCAATTATTTTATCTTTAATTAGCTTTTTTTTCTTTTTGCAGCTACGAAACAGTAACAATAACACAGACTAATTTCTATTAGAGTTTAACAGTATCAGCCATCACTTCGAGATGCTGCCTGTATATAAAGGCTTCTGCTACTATTTGTAAACCTCATGGAAGACCCGTATTTAGAGTTACCAGCCAATACCTAGTTCACCTGAACGTGTCTAAAAGTAACTGACATTAAACTGGGGGTTGCTGTCTGAAAAAAAGCACAGAATTTTTTTAATTTTTTTTTTTTTTTTTTTTTACATCATTTGAAAAAGCCAGTTGCCTTTCACATTATTAAAGTTTAAAGAAAAACAGACCAACAAAAAAAAAAAGTGCCAAAGTAACGTAAAATAAAATCTAACTAAAGTTACCCTTTAAAAGATCTGAGGTTTTGGCAGCGATCTGGCTCATGAGAAATTAAACCTGTGCTCTCCTGATCAAACGAGTGTTTATTGTATGTTTTGTTTTGTTTTTTAACATGTATTTATCATTTACCACCAACAAATTCTGAGATGGCCCCCAAAAAGGGGGTCCCTGTTTTTCAAGCAGGTGAAGAGCTCTTGGTGGGGCGCCCAGGTCAACCCAGCGCCCACCCTGTGATACATTTTTTTGGATCCATTTTGACGGATGTGCAGCATTGGTCTCCAACCCTTTCCCTGCAGATCTACTTTCCTGTCGAGTTTAGATCCATCCAGCCAGTCCAGGACTTCAGTCAATAACCTGTGATTTACTGCACTAAACATAAAACCGCCTAAAGTGAACAGCAGATGAACAGGGTGAACATCAGAAAATGTTCATAAAGCACTTAAATGATGCACATTTTTTACAACAAGCACGTATTAGTCTTTTGTTTTTGTTTTTTTTACATAAAGTAAGAAAGACCACCACTGTTGAAGTCTATACGCCATTTAATCTACATTACATATGAATTAAGGCTTTATTGTTAAAAGCATACAGTCTCACTTGCAGTCCTTCACCCATAAAGCAGCAAATAAACCCATATATAGAACCACAAAACGTTAGTGTGTAGCTGGCAGCAGTGATCCCACCACAAAAAAAGAAAAGAAGAAAAAGAAACAGGTTCACAGAAGAAAGAACAAGAGCAAGCGTCGTCTTACATGTTTCTTCTGATGCCACCTGCTGTCAGCTCATACACGGTGACCATTCGGCCGCCTTCTAATCCCCCTACAAACATCAGCAAAGGCATGAAAAACACAATCTGACCCCCAAACCTTCCCCCACCCCCTCAAAAAAAGACCTCCATCACCACTCTCGGGCCGGCACTTCAGGGCTCGGCTGGTTTTCAGGAGTCGATCACCATTCCTGACCAGGTCTCATGCTTGGTGCCTGGGGCCAGATGGGTTATGGTCACTTCCACAGCCTGAATCTTCTCATGTTTGGGTGGGATGGAGCAGATCTTATAGTTGACCTCATCGCCTTCTACTGGAACATACTCTCCCTCGATACTGCAAGAAGAACACGAAGAGAAAAGGTAAAAAATAAAAGCATGGTATTCTGCTCTTAGAGCATTTTTCCACTGTAGCACAAGCAAACATTTTTCCATTACAAATAAAGCGACCCAAGCCCGAGTCCTGCCCGACACGCTGGGTGGCTGGGCTGCAGCCGAGCTGACTGATCTCTTTCTGATTGGTTTACTGTCTGCACAAAAAACAGCAATGGAAACACAAACCAACACCTGGGAGTTAAAGCACGACTGTCTGTCTGGGCCAAAGATCATTTCAGTGGGAGTTTTCTATGGCACTAACAAATGTGTTCCAGGACATCACTAGGTTAGCTGGATTAGGTTTCACTGCACAGCTAAAGAATGCTGAGACTATGAAAAAAGACCACAATGACAAAAGTGGCTTTGACCCAAAAACATACTGACCAGTGCTATGGAATAAACCGCTGATGTGTCAGAAACACCATCATCATTACACCATTACACTTGAAAATCAGAGTGTGCCGCAACTTCCGTACATTGTAGCACAGTTTAGTTACAGCACGGTTCCTGTACACCAGTGGAAAGTGCCTTTAGTGTATGTCTGCCTGGTGTTCAGTTAGAGACCACAGCTCATCTTTTTCCATGCTGTTTGTCAGAAATCCTTTACGCCTCTTTTACCGGTCAGTGTCTGACCACAGAGCTGATCCTGCCTGAATATTTTTGGTTGCTAATTTATATCTATACAGTGGGCCAAGGTGGGATGGGTTTCTGATTCTAAAATGAACAATGAGTGCAGTTTTTTTTTTCTTTTCTGATACAGCTTTCGTAGTGTAGCCACTTCTCCTCCCATAGGGGGAGATAGATATCTGAAATGTCAGGCCATCTCCGGCGCAGTGGGCTTGTATAGAGGTAAGTGATCAGATGGAAAGGGCCCGAGTTTTGACCATTTAAAGTGTAGAGTTTTGTCGGAGAGTCACCTCAGGAATGAATATCAAGAGAGAGTCCCTAACTTTGTAGAGCTGCATCATCTCACAAAAACTGTGGGTTCAAATTTTGCCAGAAACCTCCTGTGGGATGAATGGGGAGAGAAAGTGAGAGCGTCTCTGAGTGGGTTGAGTTGTCTTCTCTTATCAGTAGAAGTTGTAGGTTCAAATCTAGCCAAAAGGCAAAATTTGCGGTACTTTTTTTTTTAACCAATGTTTTCCCTTCACTCTCATGTGTGAAACTTTATTAATCACCTTGCACCACCCTAGCAAACATCTGGAACACCATAGCAACACTTTAGCACCCAGCACAGTTACCACAGCAACTGACTACCAACACCTCAGCAAACACCTCCGTTGCCATAGTAACCACCTAGCAACATCCTTGCAACCACCTGAGACACCATGGCAACCAGCCTAGCGACATCACAGCAACCACCACAGTTATCATAGCAACCAGATCAGATTTTACATATTCTCATGGAAATGTGTTGTAGTTTTACCATTATCATAATATAACCTCACGTATAAAACTCAGATGCATGGAGGTTTGCTGGTCTTGTCGGATAGTAAATCAAACATCCTGTGTTTGACATTGTGAGCCCTGGTTCCATTCACAACCACTCTAACGAAATATAAACCGATAAGATCTCTCTGTAATGTTCCACTTTACATCAAACCACTCTGACTTTGTTTACATTTCAGTCACTTATGTGTTACAGTGCAGAAATAAATTCTAAAACTAAACTCAGATGCAGCAATGTAAAGCCTGTTCGTATCAAGGCCATTCAGGCAACTTTAGAATTTGTGTTTTTAAATCTAAGCACTGATGAAATGGGCCAATAACACAGTTTGGAGGCAGACAGATAATTAAAGGGGCACATTTATACCCAATTAAATGTACAAAAACCAGCCATTCATGTTCCATTCACTGATGTCACACAACAGAAGGTACAGAAGGTGTGGACCTTAAGATCCTTAGACTTCGAGATACGAGGTCACAGTTTCCTTCAAAACAGAGTGGGAACTGTTTCTCTTCTCGTCCGCCCACAGAGCGCAGCAAAACAATGAACAGGAAACCTCAGAAACAGGACATTTTTCCTCTGGTGCTTTTCAGCTGCCTTCAAGGCCGAGAGCCCTCTCAAAGACGCAAACGTTTCTCATCACAGCTAAACAGGCTGTCGTTTCAATAGGGTTCTGTCACATGGAGGCATTCTGCTTCCTCTAAATGCAGACAAACAACAACGGCTGAAAGCTCTACAAAGGGGGGGGGTTATAACAATTTCACAATCCACCAGTGCAAAGGTCAGGGAGCACAACCGTGACCGCCTGACCATAAGGGGCGGGTGACATGATATGCACAAAAAATGTGTTTCCTGAGGTGTGTTGGAACAGACCTTTTTCAAACATAAAAAATAATCACATAATAAGGAAAACCCAACAATAAAATAAAATGGGCAAGACAGCCAATCCACTATGTAGTTTACGTAATTACTATTAACAAGTTTGGTCGAAACCTGCCTTGTTTACGATGCATGCTGTTCAGTGTTCTCAAAGTGAAAATTCATCACAGTAATGAGAACATTGCTGCTACGGCTTAGGTGCTGCATACCATATTCTGATTATAGTCAAGTTAAGTAGGTGTTTGTCATTTCAAATGAAACAATGTTACTTCAAAACAATCGTACAGAACAAAGAACAAAAACAGACCCACATAGAACAAACTCTAAGTGTTCAAAAACACAAAAATACAAAGACTGAGGTAGAAAGCAAAAATTAATTGTGCAAAAATAAATAGCAGCAACAAAAACATAGTACATAAATATCTACAGCATATTCACAATCCAAGTTGAGGAGTACGATTTCTTTGTTAAAAGCAGAACGATTATAACTAAATATTACCATTTCAATTAAACACACATTAAATGACTCTTTGCTGAATTATAAGAATGCTGTGTTATGTCAAACTAGGATTGTTACTATTATATGATTATATTAATAATACAGTAAGTGTTTGATTACAGTAAGTTTTAGTGATCAAGTCATTATTTCAAAAATTAATGGAGAAATAACAATTTATAACAATTTTATGTATTATGTTTAACAATTAAAAACGTATAACTTCATATGCATTAAATTTGTGACCACTAACATGCATGCATTTGGCAGATCCTGCAAGTGTGGGTTTCCACCCTTTCAAAAACACACAAAAGCAATTTGAGTGCTAATAGTGTCCCCTTGTGGAGAACGTTCGGAATGAACCCAGATTCATAATAACCTGTGGACACTATTTTCACAGCAAAGTACTCAATAATCCCATTCATTGAGAACGTAATTTGAATAAACGGTTTAAAATTTAGCATTTGCTTTTAATTGAGTAGTCATGACGGCTCTACACACTCAGATCGCACTGAAAAACACTGATTGGTCAGAGGCTGGATTGCACTCGATTGTAGCCCTCCTGTCATGATAGTTCTGTAAATTGTACCGTTCGTACTGTTAAGAGCAACCTCTCCCACATGAACGCAAACTGTGAATCCCTAAAAACATCCACTCACTCCTTTACACGCTTACACATGCAAACACGCGTACACACACACACACACACATATATACACACACACATATACACACAAAGGCATGTTAATGTGTCTCTTCACAGAATGTCCTATCCTCACATGGACAAGGCTGACACTTTATCATGACAACCTGCTGCACTTATTGTGGCCTCAACACAAGAAACATCAAAAGATACTTATTCACAGCCCACTCACACCACAGCCCTTAAAAGGAGAGTGAATGACTCACTCACCTCATATGAAAACACACATGCACACACACACACACGCACAAACACATGCGCGCGCACGTGCTTTTATAACTTGTCAGAACATACAGCACATATATCCACATGGTATTATAATGAGGTAAGTATTTAAATGTAGAAATAGTAGCAGTAGTAATGATAGTACACATAATAATAGTAATAATAATAGTAATAGTGATTCTAGTAATGGGAATTTAATTAATAGAAATGTGATAATTATAAATAATAATTATTATTATTATTATTACTAGTAGTAGTAGTAGTAGTATTACATACAACATTGTATATCTCAGATGTTTTTATAAATAAACAGAAATGTCAAAGATTCTGCACCATGTCTTGTTCTCTATTCAAAGTTGACCTTGAGCATCTTATGATCTTTATGGTCCTGTTTCCACTGAACACGTGTTCTGACGACTTTCGAGTGGATCTGATCTACTGATTGGAAGCTTTCAAACAAAAAGCCTCTCTGAAATACAAGAGAAACGCGTCTACCTTTATTATGTTTCAGTATAATTAAAATTCAGCATTAAACTAGAAAAAGAGGAGCGTTTTCACCAGTGGGGTCAGACTTTTTGATCTCACTGTATCTGTATATGTAAAATATGCTATGTATATTCTATATGTGAGGTATATGTATTAGACAGACAGACACACACACCTTTAGTAAAAAGCACATTACAAAAATCAGCCATGGTAATTTAGCCTAGGTTCTCTGTGCTCTCACACACACACACACACACACACACACACACACACACACACACACACACACACACACACACACACACACAC
>JBBJLS010016137.1:0-15484 GCA_037577275.1 Bryconaethiops microstoma
CCAGAACCATCTGATGGAAGAACTTTCTGTGAGGAGCTTTTAGAGGCAGACGTCTGGTTCCATTCACCTCCACTGTGGACAGATCTGAGTAGTTGAGTTTCTACAGAACGTCAGTCCCACTCTGAACCACTTTATGTACATCTAACCCTTTTTAATTTTGTAAAAATTCTGGAAAAATCTGTGATATTTTTCTTTAATCCATTTCCACCCCGTGTGAAGGGACACAAAATTACCACTAGATGGCAGTGTTTATCCAGGAGTGAACGAAACAACAACTCAGATCCTCCTTAACGTCCAAACAGCTTTCAGGAAGCAGTGCTCTGTTCCTCAAATGACTCAGTCGACGTGTAAACATGTTTAACAAAAGAATTCCTTTTATTTCAAAACCTCGCTGCAGCTGATAAGATCACCAAACAAATACCTTCTCACAACTAAGACCGACCAGAAGTGAAACTGATAAATGTGGTTAAATTTTAAGGGAGTCCCCTATTGTGCTATATCCTGGCCTGTGTATGTGTGTGTGTGTGTGTGTGTGTGTGTGTGGTTGCTAAGGCATATTTACATGCACATGCAGGATTTTTTTGTTTTAAATGTGTATAAAATGCGATGAAAATGAAGATGATTAAAACATGCATGCCGTAGAGACAGCAATCCTGAGAGCACAGAACATTTTTCCTCAACGTTTTGATTCACCTTTTCATCCAACAGTGCTTGCAGAGATGTTTCAGAGTTTCAGAGATGTCTTATATTGAAGTTCAACTAGGACTGCCAGCTTCTGAGTTCAGCTTGGGGTGGGTTTTGGAACCAGGGAAGGGTGCTTGGTCTAGAACGTGGATCCATTCGGAGTGCTGCTCTGCCAGAATGTGTTTCACAGGGATTTGTAGACGAATGCAATGCTGTTCAGAGGAACACAGGAGGAGCATCGGATGAACACCAGAGGAACGTTGGAAGACCATTGGAGAACAACGAAAGAAGTGAGGATGAAAAGTTAGCCTGACAAAAGACATGCCTGGTATGAGATCTGCATCAAATGTGAATTTCTTACACTCGGTGCACGAGAGCCGGCATCCCTGGTTCAACAATCCACAAACAACTTGCAACTTATCTCAGCCTGCCCGTAATCTGCATCTGGTTTTGTTTTTATGGGTGTACCATATTTTCTGCTATGTCCAACTTCAATTTGCTCCACAGTGCATAAAAAAAAAAAAATCAAGAAAAGTCTCCAAACATACAGATAGAGAAGCTCACATTACTCGATTGGCAGATAAGAAACAGCAGACTTGCTTGGAATTGACCCACTTTACCGATCATAAAGTCCAAGATATGCGCTAGTGGGACAGGATCCAAGAAAACAGCTCTTCGTGTTAAAGGGGAACCAAAAGTGCTGGTAGCAAAAGCACCAAACATGTCCAGTGGCTTCCAGAAATGTTGGCCTGGTTGTTTGAACTTTTGATGGCATTTTCTGCAGACATCCTAGGGCAGTCTGTGGGAAGAGAAGAGGGCTTGAATAGCAAATGGCAAAATGGCAAAATTTGACCATTTTTGAAAAACCTTTCTCAACTTTTTTCCACAATTCTGACAAAGTATTTCACACCAAACCCAGTGTGAATTACTTGTTTACCGCTGATCACTTGGTACTCAAACGCCATTATTACGTGGCGAATATGAAAACCAGCTCTTTTACAACAATCGGCTGCACTGCTCCCTGTTTTTCTGTTCCATTCTAAAGAAAAGCCCAGTTCTCAGTCAGTGTTTACAAGAAGAGGCTGTTTAGAATGATGATCTCCTGCATGTGAGAAACAGCGAAACAGTGAAATTTAACCGAACCCACGGCAGGAATAGAACTGAAAGAGCAGCGATGCTGCATTAAAAGCTGGCGGTCCGGAGGGAAGCCTCTTCCATAAGCTAAACAGCAGGGGGCGCTGTGAGAGCACTGGGAGGGGTTTTGGGTCTCTAACGTGTCCACACTGCTATAATGTGTGTCTTAGAGCTTAGAATCAGATGTAAACCTGGTTCAAATGTGTCTCGTTCACACCTGCAGGTTTATGCGGCTCAACCTCATCCAGGTATAATTCCGATACTCAAGTGACCAGGTTTAAATAGGGCGTTGGCTTCTAAAATAGTTAGAGATTTGCTAAATCTCCTCCCTAAATGATGGCACCGTTGTCAAGGTCCAATGATTGCTTGTTTTTCATAAATTTTGCTTTTAAATATAACTTTAAGTTGTGCTTTTGAGTTCTTTAATGGAGTAGCAGGTGTCTGAACTGCGGCCGGAATGCAGGGATGGGTTCTTTAGTTAATTAATAAACACACGACTTTAATACAGGTGGGGGCGAGTGCTGATACCTGAGAATTTCACATGAAATAAAGTCCCGTAAAAATGCATAACCAATAAAAACCTGCCCTCCAGCCCTGACCTTCATTAACCGTTAACTTTACACCATTTCCTACGAATTGGAGGCGGCAAACTTTGATGTGAGAACGTTATGGACTTTGATCTGAAACTGTGATTTAATTGTTCACTCTTGATTGTGTCCTGGCAGCCGGCTTGGCCGTGAATACACACCTGAGACACTCAGGGAGGTGTTGGAAGAGTCGTGGCCGTGGTTGGTGAAGAGCATGCAGGTATAGACTCCACTGTGGATTTCGCGTGGGCTGTTGATGGTCAGATCGAAGTGGTTGTGGTGGTGGCGGTGGTGGTGTGTGAACTGGCAGAGGAAGCCCGGAGAACTTTGTATGCCTAATTTTTCATGGTGACTACAGATGTCTCCAGTTTCATTCGTCCAGCGTATTTCCAAAATTTTGAAGTGTTCGAGATGCGATGTTGAGTTGCAGGACAGAGTCACGTTCTTCTGGCAGTTCGACGTCACAGTCTTCTCTGTCCTGACCCTCACAGCTCTTTCACCTGGAGGAAACAGCACCGTGAAAACATGAAATACCAATAAGAAGCATCTTCTCTTGCAAAAAAGTTAATTGATGTAATAATGCTAAATTTGCATTTGTTGGTAAAAAATCTGGCATGCAGGCTTAGACTGTTTGCTTAGTTAAGATTAATGCAAAAAACTATCACTGGGACAGCTGGTGGTCTAGTTAGGGAGTTGTCCTTGCAATCGGAAGGTTGTGGGTTTGAATCCCAATACTGCTAGTGTCATCACTGAGGTTCCCTTGAGTAAGGTACCGTCCCCTCACTCTGCTCCCAGGGCGCCCCTCGTTGGTGGCAGCCCCCTGCTTCACTTAGTGAATGGGTTAAATGCAGAGAAAGAAGTTCACACTATTCACACTGTGTGACTATAAGTGTCCACTTTACTTAACTTACTTTAATCAGCACTTACCAGTTTTACAAATCACAGTGAATGCAGTGCGCTAGAAATGTCTGTATTGGTGTTATAACACTATCAGTAGCGTAACTTAGTAAAGACTTACCCCCTTTTACAGCAGACAGGACCACCAGGGAGAGGACAAGAGTGGACAACTGCATCATTTCACTTTTTACAAACACACAAAACAGAAAATGGGAATTAATGTGGTTAGCATATTATGCAGTGCAGAACAGTCAGTAGATCTGACAAATTGCCATTGAAGAATTTGGGAAATCACCCAGTTATTTCCAAAGAAAGGCGGGAAAAACAAATGTAACGAACAGAGTTCAGTGAATCTGTAGCCAGCTAGTGAACACTTCAATGAAACTTAGAATAATTAACACTAAACCACATTCAGGCAGATTCGTTTTGGAGTGAGTGGTTTAGAATTGGGGGGCATATTATATTCTTCCGTAGGGCTCAAAATGTCTAACAACACCCCTGGATATGTGTAAAATGTTTTGGTTTTTGTGACATTTCACTTAAAACAGACAGTTTTTGCAGCTTAATTTCCATTTATGGACTGTATGGACTTTGATACATCAACACTTTTTAAACATTAATAGGGTTTATGTACCGCATTATGGATTTTATGTTGGTTTTTCATGATCTGATACAGTATATTCCTTGATATTCCTCATGGTGAGGCATCCTATGTGATGTGTGTTGGCATTTTCTGAAGGCTAAACTCCAGCATTCCCAATTCCTCATGTGTATTGTGTTAAAGCACCTGCACTAGTAAAACAGATCAAAAGTAAAAGTAAATCTTGTGATGTGTATTAATGTTCAGGGGAAAGTACATGGAGTAGTTCCCTTTCAGTCGAAACAGTTACACAACTGCCGCCTCACACTTTCTCTCCACATTCACTCCAATCTAAATTTACCTCAGTTTCAACTTTTCAAACCGAGCACAATGACCAGTGATTTTTTTTTCTGCCTTTGTGTTTTCATTCCATTCACATTTAGACATGCGACTACTTGACGTGCACTGTTTGGTAACAGTTGATCTGTTCAGTGTCTCTTGTCGACTTTCATTGATTAAAATCAGAGCAGCAAGCATGCTGCAGTTTCACACTGTTGAGAGTGAAATGTGTGGCCAGGTGGAATCAGGGCAGCTGATGGCCTAGTGGTTAGTTGCCCCACGATCAGAAGGTCATGGGTTCGAATCCCTGGACTGCTAGTGTCATCACTGAGCTTCCCTTGAGCAAGGTACCGTCCCCACACACTGCTCCCCAGGTGGCCCTTGTTGGTGGCAGCCCACTGCGATCAGATAGTCATGGGTTCGAATCCCACTAGTGTCATCACTGAGGAACCCTTGAGCAAGGTACCGTCCCCGCAAACTGCTCCCAAGGTGCTGTGTTCCTGGCTGCCCGTTGCTTCACTTGGTGAATGGGTTAAATGAGTTAAATAGGTTAAATGAGTTAAATGGGTTAAATGAGCTAAATGTGTTAGATGGGTTAAATGAGTTATATAAATTAAATGAGATAAATAAGTTAAATTAGTTAAATGGGTTAAACGTGTTAAATGCAGAGGAAGAATTTCATGCTGTTCACACTGTGCTGTCGTGTGTTCGCAGATGACAGAAAGATCACTTTACACTTCACACTGTGCAAAAGAAGCTCCATGCTACCCTTGTTGTTGGATGTGTTCTGATGGTTTCTGAGTAATCTTTTCAGGATGCATTTTATGTTGCCTTGTCATTTCTCATTTCTGATTCCATCAGTATGAGAAACAATAAAATCATTACAGTAAAAACAGTTCTTTTTAACATATATGTGAAAGTCATGTTACGTGTGAAAATGGGTTTACATGTAAGAAAAAATACGTCATCAAATGTGTCACATCATGTAATTACACATTAATGCCATTTTTTTGCATGTGCAATTTACTGTTGCTGTCAAAAGGATCAGGAACAGGTAAAAAAAAAAAAAAAAAAACTTTCTCAACCATCAGTGTAAGTTAATATTAAAAGCCATTTTGGCCATTTTTGGTTTCTTTTGCCGTGAATTTCTGAACCTGATATTTTTGATTGGTATTTTGAATTTTTCAGTTTCTTTCTTTGAATTTGAATTAAAAAAAAAAATCATATTCAACTTTTGCTCAAAACCTTTTTTGACTTTGTTCAGTGAAGATCTTTGCAAATCACAATAGTTGCATGTGTGTTAAATCATGCCGTAAGTGGCGAAGACTGGATTAACTGGAGGAAACTGCCACTTATTTGCCAACATTAACCCTTAAATAGCCAGGACTTGTCAAAACATTTATCACACACTTCCATAATTTAGGAATAACAGATTGCGCTGCAGTACATGTGGTTACTGAATAAGAAGTCTTTGGATGTAATAAACCTGATTTTAGTGGTTTATGGATACTCAGAAGTGAAATGCTGTACTCTAAACTCTGTGCAAATCTGCCCTGTCCAGATCAAACGGAGCCCTCTGTTGTGATGAGGCTCGTACTTCCACAACAGTTTTGTAGAAAGGTCACGTTATGATTAGTTCAGTGACCTGTCGAGGTCGTAAAACTACTCACCAGGCTGTTGTGATGGTCTCCCTGCGCTTTCTTGGCCGGCTCCTTCGGACTGCCTTCACTCTTCCTTGACCGAGTTAATCATCAGTCTGAGGAATTAGTGTGGAGGGCAGTCCTTACACTTCATACCTGCCTCACACCTGAGGGAAGAGGAGAGGGGGGTGGGGTGGCAGAAGTGAAACTGCTGTGTAATATTTTCACTTGCAAACATGCTGTAACTTGACATGATGTGACTTTTGATGAACCGAACCACTGTTGCTGCTCTTTTCACCATGCGCACCAATACGACTCCGCCCACACTCATTCATTCTTTCATTTTTGGGAGTAGGATCCAGTTTCATTGTCACTTTTCCTGTTCAAACTTGGCCTTGCAGTGTATTATAAGGGTAAATGCTTTGAATCTAGCTATTGCTGCAAGAGTAGCAGGGAAACATGCAGCTCAGAGACTCGAGACTTGGGACTCGAACTGAACTCAGATCCCAGAGATTCAAGACTGGACTTGAACAACAGAGAATCAAGACTTGACTCAGACTTGGGACTCAGTTTGGACTTGGAATTCAGAGGCTCAAGACTTGACTTAAAGCACAGAGACTTGAGACTCGCTCTGCACTCCAGAGACTCAGTGAATCAATACTCAAACCCAACTTCGAGCCCATAGACTTGAGATTTAACTTGGACTTGCGTCCAGAAGACTCGCAACTTGGCACGTACTCCAGAGATTCGACTCAAATACCAGAGACAAGCACAAACCAGGCCACTTCTGTCCACCGCTCCATGGTCCAGTTCAGATCTTTCGGTGGTGGACAGGGGTCAGCATGGACACTCTGACCAGTCTGCAGCTACACAGCTCCATACACAGCAGGGGGCGCCGTTTGTGCTACAGCAGCTCTTCTGTGGGATCAGACCAGACGCACTTCTGTTGCTGGTTCTCTGGTTCTCCTTCCGTGGAGCACTCTAGTAGACTCTGACCACTTTTAGAACCCCCCACAAGCCCTGCCGTGTGGTACGCGTTCAGTCGTCCAGACATCACGCTTTGGTTCTTAGATCCTTTCGCCCATTTTTCTGCTTCCGGCATCGACTTCAAGAACCGACTGTTCACTCACTGACTGATATAAATAAACCCTTCCTCTCTTCCGACAGGAGACACTGTAACCAGATCATCAATGTTCCTCACTTCACCTAGCAGGTTTCATGAGGTCGTCACTGATCAAGGCAAATCAAATGAACAGCAAAAGAACGATAAAAAACTTTTTCTTTAAAGTTACTTTGAGCTCTTTGTTGCTGCCCGTCTATCTTAATGTGCGGCTTCATTGCATCTGTCCAACAGAACGGACTGTGGGATGTGAATTGACAGCAGAACTGAGAGCTGCTTGATGTGTATGAGTGTGTGTGTGTGTGTCTGTGAGTGTGTGTGTGTGTGTGTGTGTGTGTGTCTCACTATACCACCCACTTCATGATAATTACCCTTCACAGGGCCGCGGGTTGATTTCACGAAGCGCGTTTGGAAAACGGCAGAGCGTCTCTCAAGTCGCCTCCATTTCACAGCGCTGGCCTGATCAAAGTTTAGCCCACCAGCACAGTCATGCCCATTTATCCCCCACTTAATTACTGACGGCCCAGATTACGGTGCCGCGGCGCTTAGCCCGTAGCCGTGACTAAAAGAATCTGACTCTCTCTCTCTATTGCGGTGACTCAGCGGCCGCCATCGAGGGAGACTTGTGTAAAGAATTTTTAACAAAGTTGACGTATATAAGAGCTAAATAAATAAATAAATAAATTTCAGAGGTAGTTCCCGCACTCTGGCCTGGAAACCCACCGGCGTGATTTACGTTGTTTTGGTAAAGCAGCACGTTACAACAGCCCTAGGAATCCGCACTGACCTGAAATATTTTAGTGTTTTAGGTTCAATTAAGTTGCCACCACTGTTGCCTCACATAGTGGTAGGAGATAGTGGGTGAAACACTCTGTGAACTTCTTAGTATCTCCAGGGGGACTGTCCCTGTAATTCATAACCGTTAGACTGTAACTAACAACTGTAAGTCTGTCCCTGTAACTAATGACTGTAAGACTGTTCCTGTAACTAATGGATGTAAGGCTGTCCCTGTAACTAATGACTGTAAGACAGTCCCTGTAACTAATGACTGTAAGACTGTCTCTGTAACTAATGACTGTAAGACTGTCCCTGTAACTAATGACTGTAAAACTGTCTCTGTAACTAATGACTGTAAGACTGTTCCTGTAACTAATGGATGTAAGACTGTTCCTGTAACTAATGACTGTAAGACTGCTCTTGTAACTAATGACTGTAAGACTGTCCATGTAACTAATGACTGTAAGACTGTCTCTGTAACTAATGACTGTAAGACAGTTTCTGTAATTAATGACTGTAAGACTGTCCATGTAACTAATGACTGTAAGACTGTCTCTGTAACTAATGACTGTAAGACTGTTCCTGTAACTAATGACTGCAAGACTGTCTCTGTAACTAATGACTGTAAGACTGTCCCTGTAACTAATGATTGGTTGCTCAAAAAAAAAAGCCAAATTATCACAGAGGCAACTCTGGAACCACCAGGGCACCATGCTGCAGAGATCTGGAACAAAGCTGAAGAACCAAAAATCAATTAAAGGCCCTGAAAACCCCAGAGCATCAGACTCACCACTGTTGTCAAACTGTATCTGCGTGCATCCGCTGCTGGTCCTCCAGGGGCAGCTGTAGACCGCTCCTCTCTCCGTCACCAAGGATGAGGAGGAGGTGGTGTTGGCTTTGGGAGCGCCTATCAGAATGTTTAACCTACGGAAACAAACACAACAAAAATTATGAATTCATAAATATAATATAATACAATACAATACAGTTCAGGACAATACAAAATGATAATACATGTCCATAAAATATTACAATACAACAACACAAACAGACTACTGACTAATGCACAAACGATGACAATAATAATAATAATAATAATAATAATAATAATAATAATAATAATAATAATAATAATACAATAACAAAATATACATTAAAAATACAATAAAAATAAATGTAACTACACTAAAAGACAAAAACACCTCTGCATATTTACTGTATATATTATACGTAAATTTGCTGTATTTTTGCTGTATATATTATACAGCCAGCCAAGCCACACTGCCTTAACTTTTATTCCTCTTTACACAACAAAAGAGCCGATTCGTTTTCTTGTTAGCTGCGACTACAGGAATCCTTGTTCTATATCTCTTTACTGTTCATTTTTGGAGATTTAATTTACAAAAATAATAAGAGAGAGTCTGAGAGGCCTGAGTCAGAGCCAGTCTCGTTTCTGACTGATGCTGGCTCGAAGTTGCCATTGCAGTATTTTTTCATTTATTAATGAATTTGTTCATTAGATGTCACGGTTCTGTCGGTGTTAGTGTTGCAGGTTGGAACTCTCGGGTCCTCCTCAAAAGGCTCTGAGAGTGTTACGGTGTTCCCTGGGGCGCTAGAATGTAACACAGTGCCTTTTAAGGTGGAACTGAGACTTCCAACTTGGAACAATGTAATACAACACTGTAAAAAATGACTTTTGACGCGCGAGCTGTGAGATCAGACTCACTGTTGGTCCGAGGGGTTGAAGAAGTCCACCGAGAAGCCGAAGTAGCTGCCCTGGGGTCCCGAGAAGACCGAGGGGTTCTCCACGTCCAGGTTGAAGAACTCTCCGGGCTGGAGCGCGAGTAGCGCGAGGCACAGAGAGAGGAGCATTCTTCAGTCTTCTCCTGCCTGTTCCTCCTTATTCCTCCTTGTTCCAGAGTGGGTTTCTGATCTTCTGATCTTCAGATCTTCAGACACTGCTGGGCGCATCAAAGCTGGCTCGCGCCGCCGCTGTCCTCCCCGCGAGCTGGACACGCCCCGGCATAAAGAAGGGATTCTGGAGAGTGTGTGTATGTGTGTGTGCGTGTGTGTGTGTGTGGAGCTCCAGATCTGCCGTGATGTTGATGTTGATGGAACTGGGTCTGGAGAACTGGAGTGCGAACGTGACGTCACAGGACGTGACGCCTCCGCCGTGATGTCATGCGGTGGATGCAGAGTGGGGGCACGGGACACTTCCTCCATGTCCACATAAGGACCGAGTGTCTCTTTATTCGCGTGTGTATGCGAGAGTGTGTGAGGGGTTTTAAAGTAGAGAAGAATGAGGAACTGAATGGAGCCCACTTAGGTGTGTGTGTGTGTGTGTGTGTGTGTGTGTGTGTGTGTGTGTGTGTGTGTGTGTGTGTAAAGAGCGCCCCCTCGTGTTAGGCCGGTGGAGGTGAAGGTGGACTGCTATAGAGACTGGTTATACTGTGCATACTGTTTATATTGTCTGTACTGGTTATACTGTGTATACTGATCGCACAATTCTTTAAAATACACAAACCCCTGAGAATCCATATTGCAGCTGTTATTTATTCTTGGTTGTACTGTTATACTGTATACTGGTTACACTGTATATACTGGTTATACTGTTTACACAGGTAATACTGTGTATACTGGTTATACTGTGTATATTAGTTATATTGTATGTACTGTTATACTGTGTATACTGCTTATACTGTATACAGTAAACAGTTCCAAAAAAACGCTGGTTGTTTATGTTTGGGCGCGACGCTTAGCAACCCAGCACGAGGACGAGGGGGCGTGGCGGACACGTTAGTGCGGGCTTTCAGCGAACAATTGAAGAGCAAATTTCCAAAACTTTTTAAAAACATTTTTCAGAAAATCGCGTTTTACTTATTTTACCTATTGGAAAGCAATTCTTACAGGAAATCTTTTTTTTATTGAAATTTTACAGTTACAGTTACATTTTTCAATGCCCATTTCTAAAGTGCAACTCCTGCGCATTTTAGTTTGGGCAAATTTGTTTTAAAAATATAATGAAAACTATTTTTAAGTAAATCCATATTCAATTTCACAAAATGATGTACAAGTATAATATTTATATCCTCCTACATGACAGCATAGAGTCGATGACAGGTAACTGCATAAAAACTGTAAACATACTTCTGTCCACCAGTAAGTAAGTAGCACTGGCGACTGTGCGAGTGGACTGAGTGAGTTTTGGAAACTCTCCTAATCTTGTACCGTGTATTATACTGTCTATACTGTTTATACTGGTTACACTGTCTATACTGGTTATACTGGCTATACTGTTTATACTAGTTATGCTGTCTATACTGGTTACAATGTCTATACTGGTTATACTGTTTGCACAGTCCTCTAATACACTGCACATTTTTTCAATCATTTATTTTACTTATATTTATATACAATGTACAGAGAGCTGTCCACACACTCAGGACAGGTTAAATCTCACTCTTACCTTATCCTATACTCCTTTATTTGCACTATTCTGTCTGTTGAACAATGTCTTATGTCTGTTGCACTCTCTGTACACTGTGGAACCTGAACTTCGCCCTTTTTGTCCCTCTGTAGACTGTACATGGTTGAGATGACAAAGTTCACTTTGACTTTGAAAGCCATGGTTGGATGAGTTTTGTGTGGAAGAAATTGACTGGCCTGCACAGAGCCCGGACCTCAACCTCATCCAACATCTTTGGAATGAGCTGGAATAACAATACTTATATTAAATGTATATTCCACCGTATGGTTGTGTGTGGTAGTAAAGCATAGTCAGTAATAATGTTGACTGTTGTGTGACTCACGGACAGAAGCGAAGACACTGAATCCTTTAGTCCGGCATGATCCAGAGACCCAGACAGTTTCACCCACACACACACAAACACACACACACACACACACACACACACACACACACACACAGGAACAAGCTTGCTCAACCTCAGCCAGGTGTGAGTCATGGTTAAGGTGTGTGTGTGTGTGTATTTGTGTAACAGTGCAGTGTATAAATGCTGACAATTCCTGGTACAGCTCTGACTGTCGGAAGAAAACACACACTAACACACACTCTCTCTCTCTCTCTCACACACACACACACACACACACACACACACAACCCCAAACCCTCCCAGATTAAAGAAAGGCCTCGTTTGCACCTTCCTGTGTTTAAAGTGATGAAATACTCTGTAGTGTAAACGTGTATGTTTGGATACACCCCCCATCTGGCCACTTTATCAGAAACACCCCCCTGTAGTTATCCCAGATCAGACTGCAGTGGCTCTGCTGATGCACAGTCTGTGTGTTACCCAGTATCTCATCATCCACACCTTTTAGAAACCAGAGAGACACTGAAAAACTAACCCAGGCATTTCTGACGACTTGTGCAGAGCAACGCTGCACATCACCTTCACGGAACCATGACTTTTAGAACTCGCGTTCAGTTCCATAAACATCAAAACATGTCCATAAATCAAAAAACATGATCAGAAATATCAAAACATGGTCAAAAACAGGAAAAAATAAAACGTTATAGTAATGCTAAGTTATATATTACTGTTAGTGTCCCTATGGGATTTCTGTAGTATGTAATCACTAAACTAACAGCTCTGCTCGTGAACATGTTTTGTAGGTTCCATGAGTGCCAGAACCATTATATTAAGGAGGGTGACCCCCCCCCCCCCCCATCTGTTTATGCCCCGCCCCTCTTCCGACACCCGCGTCTGAAGTGTGTATAAATGGTTTCATGGTATGTGTTTGAGTAACAGATATATGAACAGATATGTGAGCTTGTGTTTCTACAGTGATTCCTTCGGTAAATTGTCCTGGAATAGAGCTGCTGCTGTTCATCATTTGACACACATTGGTTAGACAATCTTACACACACACACACACACTGGTTATACCATCTAACCCACACACACACACTCTCTCTCTCTCTCTCTGGTTAGACCACCTGACACACAGTCACAGGTTAGACAATCTGATGCACACCCATTGGTTACACCACCTGACACACACCACTGAACAGACCATCTGATACACACACACACACTCTGGTTAGACCACATGACACACAGTCACAGGTCAGACCACCTGACACAACCACTGTTTAGACCATCTGAAACACATCCACTGGTTAGACCGCGCCTCACATGATGGATCTAGAACCTCCAGAGGGACGAGAGAGAGTCCTTCAGTATCTGCAGACTGGTCAGAGTGGCCAAGTGGCCACCACCAAAAGCTCCTACAATGGACATCAGAACTGGACTGTGAGGGAACTTTTAAAGGCAGAAGTCTGGTTCCATTCACCCCCACTGTGATCAGTTCTGACTCAGAACGGAGAACCATCTCGGTTTACGCCTTAAACAATTAATTACTCAGGAATTATGGAAACTGCCCCTTTAAAGAGATGGTTTCGTTTGGGGTGGGAAATAAAATATACACCCACCATCCAGCCACCCAACATATTCGAGGCCTTTCTAGAAGTATCCGTATCTCACCTGCCCACACCTGCCACTCTATATCTCTCCCTCACTGTATCTCACCCACCTCTCTAGCATTCGGGTTTTAGTGACCATGTATCAAAGAAAGGCGCAATAAAAATGACGTTATTATAATTATTATTATTTATACCAACCCAGTAATATCTGGACAACACTGGTCCTGTGGTCAGAATAGAGGGGTGAGGGTGTTTCCGATAAAGTGGCCAGTGAGTGAAAACACAAGGTGGGTGTTTCTAATAAAATGGCCAGGATGGTGGTGGCAGTGGCTCAGAGGAAAAGAGCAAATGAATGGTGATTGTTTTGTTTCGGTTCATGTACGTCCTGTACACACACGCACACACACACACGCGCACACACACACACACACACACACACACACACACAATACTACTGTGTTGGTGAAAAATAAAAGGCTGAGTGCTCAAAGTCCGTCTGCGGCTCTGGAGAACAATCCGTCTTTTGTGTGTAAGCTGACCAGTAGCCCGCGTGGTCAGAGGGGATTTTGGCATCATGTGACGCAGTGGGCCTGTGAATAATTATGCTTGCCTGATGAGCAAATTAAAGTAGAGATACACACTTTAATCAGGACAGTCGAAAGCATTCCTCCCTTCCTAATCAGACTGAACTCAGACTACAGTGTGTTACACACAGAGTCACTGTTTCATACAATAACAACATACAGTGTAGATTTATATGGACTATCCAGTCCATCTCCACAAAACTGATATAAAGTGTGTTTGGTGTGTGTCAGAACTGTTCGCAGTGAATGGAACCAGACGTCTGCCTCCAAAATCTCACTCTCAGAAAGTTATTCCATCACAATGATTACGGTTGCGCTGCCTGACACCTGAGACGTTGAAAAGCTTTTTGTCCTAAAACTAAACCCGTTCATGGTGGAGGGATACATGCAGGGCATTGTGAGGCAAAAATAGTCCCCAAAGAAACGTGATTTAGTTCAGATTCACTGTTTTACATCATCAAAACCCATATAAACACTCAAGAGACACGTGGAGCTTCACTGGGGGGTATAGAGAATAAAACGGCTGGATTTGTGTTGGAAACGTCTGGTTCACCTCCACTGTAAATAAATGCTTATAAACTTTAAGATGAGTTTTCCTTCTGAGTCTTGGTCATTCCTCCAGGTGTTAGGAAGCTTCTCCTCATGAAGCTTCCTTGGGGAGATGTTGTTCTTGACATTGTTCTTGGCTTGTTCTCCGTTTGCTCCGCTCCAGATTTCTCTAAAGCTGCTTTGTGAAGGCGCCCGTGAAAAGCTCTGCTGAACTGTTTTTGAAAAGCTGTGGATGGGTGATGGACGGGTTAAAGGTCGGGTTTTGTTGGAGTGATCACAAAAACAACATGGAGTTAAAGAATTCATGACGTCATAACGAGAGGAATTGGCTGTTTTCGCTCATTTGCTTATATCTGGGAAGAGTGTGGCAGCGTCCTGGACCGGGTCCAGGAGATCCATTAGCTGGGCGAGGGAAGGGCCGGCGTTCGCGGCTGGACCGACCGAAAAACAACCAGAAGATCCACAGACTGACAACACATTCCTCTGGGCCAGAAGGTCAGAGGTCACTGCAGATGGGCTCTCTAAATAATCTCATTACGGACCTCCGTCCTTTATCTTCTGTCATAGTGGAACTCGTTCTAGTGCTACACAGAACCATCTAGAAAAGGTTCTATCAGAAACCATTTACGTTTGGGTGAGGAGTTCTGAGAAACACTGAAAATCTTTTTATTTGGATTCCTATTTCAGTTTTATAGATTTGGGAAAAATTAAACAAAATATAAAATGTGCCATAATTTTGCACAGGCCTTGTTCTGTTTTCATTTGTTTCCCAGTGTGTTTAACATCAACATGAGCAGGAGGAGCATTTCACTGAATAACGTTCTGTGAGGGAAACAATCTATGGCAGAAGTCTGGTTCCATTCACCTCCACTGTGATCAGTTCTGGCTCAGAATGGAGAACCATCTGTTTATGCCTTAAACCTTATGCCTGAATCTCACCAGCCTCTCTACCTCGCAATCTCACGGTACCTCACCTACCCCTCTAATTCACTGTATCTCCACTGCCTCTCTACCTCACGGTACCTCACCTACCCCTCTAATTCACTGTATCTCCACTGCCTCTCTACCTCACAGTACCTCACCTACCCCTCTAATTCACTGTATCTCCACTGCCTCTCTACCTCACAGTACCTCACCTACCCCTCTAATT
>JBBJLS010016245.1:0-15476 GCA_037577275.1 Bryconaethiops microstoma
GTTTCAGAAAAGTGAAGTGATGGGAATATTTCCGTTTCGTAAAACAGCCACTCGCTTCAGCCGAGTCCGACATCTTCTGCTTTAGAATATGACTATGCAGCAAACTGGCGCAAAATCACGTGCACCTGCACTACAATGATTTTCAAGCGGCAGAGTTTACTTTTACATTTAGAAGATACATTAATTAAATTAAATAATGATATTCAGCGAGTTTAATTATTTTACAATTTAATGCAAGTACATAATAAATTAAAATACCTAAAAATGAACAGTAATCAGTTACTGTACTTTTTCAGTGGAAAAGTAATTTAATTACAGTAACAGTACTTAGTAACGCGTTACACACAACACTGCCTACATTATGGGGTTTATTTTAAGAAACAGCTATAGGCACCCATGATCAATGACCTATTTTGTTGATTTTCTGGAATGATGTGTTGTGGCCTGTTTAAAACAAAAAATGAACTCTCAAAACAAAAAATGAAATTTCATAGCAGCAACAAATCTAATTGGACGCCATTGGACGCAAACTACAGTCAACTATGACATTTTCAGAAATCACTCCACAGATACAACTTTAAATTCGGCAGAGCTAGAAAGGCATGTTTCTCTAATATCATTAACAGGAACCCTAAGAACATTTGTACCCTATATGTCACGGTAGAGAGGTTAAATCCCCAGATGCAGTTACTCCCAGAGTTCCTTGCAGTTTTAAAATGCAATGAGCTTTTAAATGCACAATGAAAAAAATTGCACAAAACTTTAGCTCTACTGACTCAAACTCTATAACAGCTCACATAAATAATGTGCCTATGTTGTCCAACATTGATCCTGTAGATGCTACAACAAATAGTGCTTCATCTTAAACCATCTACATGTTCCCTGGACATTCTACCAACAAGCTTTTTAATAATATTTTTTATAGCTTAGTGCAGGACCTGTTGTATATTGTGAATGGTTCACTTAAGTGAGGCATTTATCCAGCACTGCTGAAAACTGCAGTTATTAAACCACTCCAGAAAAAATGTAACTTGGAAATCTAGGCCTATAACTGCTCTTCACAGTTATAGGCCTATCTCTAATCTTCATCTTAAGGGCAAAATTATAGAGACAGTAGGTTTTAATCAAGCCAGTAACTACGTAGACACACATGGTTTCTTTGATGACTGCCAGTCAGGTTTCCCTTAATATCATAGTACAGAAAATGTTCTTATTAGCTACTTAATGATGTTCAGCTGAAAACAAGTAAAATTGCAAGTAAAATAACTGTACTGGTGCTGTTAGATCTGAGTGCAGCCTTCGACCAAGTAGACCAAAACATTCTGTCAGACAGACTTGAAAATTGGGTTGGGCTCTCTGGAACAGCCCTTAGATGGTACTTGGAAGGCAGAGGTTATTTTGTCTCAATCAGCACTTGTGAATCAGAGAACACCGCCATGTCATATGGAGTCCCTCAAGGATCCATTCTTGGGCCTGTCCTGTTCAACCTGTGCATGCTTCCTCTGTGCCAAATTCTTAAAGATAATACTGTTTCCTATGCAGATGGCACTCAGACCGATCTAACTCTTTTATTAAGCAATTTTGGTCTAATAGATTCATTGTGTTGGTGCCTAGATAAAGTACATAATTGGATCCATCAAAAACTTTCTCATTTTAAATAAAGACAAAATAGAAATGATATTGTTTGGAAATAAATAGGTAAGTGCACACCTGGAATCTAGAGAACTGAAGGTGTCTACCAATGTAAAACATATTTGCATGGATGGAGATCTTAGTTTTAGTGGCCTCATTAAAGCTATAACAAAGTCAACATTTTGGCACCTTAAAAACAGCTAAAGTTAGAGACTTTGTGTCTAAACAAGACTTGCCTTTATTTCCTGCAGCGTTGTTTATTGTAATGCTCTCCTCACTGGGATTCCCAAAAAGTCCATTAGACACTTTATTCAAAATGCTGCTGCCAGAGTTCTAACCAAAACCACAAATAGAGATCACATTACTCAAATTCCATTCTCAGGAGCTGCTTAGCAAGTAGTGAAAAGACTTGAAACTAAACATGGTGAAATGGTGTTTAGTCACTATGCTGCTCGCTGCCGGGACCAGCTGTCCATCAAAATCAGATCGGCACCAACTGTAGTTTTAAAAAGCTGCTAAAAGCCACACTATTCTGCTATGCCTTCTTTTAAATATCTGCACTTTTATTGCACTTTTAATCTTCTCTTATTGGTTTTCTATGCCTTCTTTTATTTTTTATGGGAAGTGGGGCTTTGTTGCAGATCCTAAATCAAAAGGGGAGGCAGTGGCCTGGCATGGCCAGCACTCACACCATCGCTCAAAGCCAGGAAGGGCTGAGTGGTGCACGAGTGGGATTTTAGTTGGGTATGGAGGCAGTGATGGTGTAAACAGCAGTTGTCAACAATGGGATTTAGGAGGCTTAGGTCCTCTTTTAATTCAATGACAGTTTCAAAAAACACAGCAGGGCATAACTGGATTGCTGACTGCTACTGGTCATACATATACAACAGATACTGGGACCACAGAATGGTCTGGGAGTCAGACTTGAGTTATAATTGAAATTTGGTCGAGAAGCTGTTTTTTTCTAGTTTTTGTGAATTAGTTTTGTGTAGTTGGTTTTTGCTTTTGAGGCAACAAAGGCGTTACAACTACAGCAAAAAAAAAAAATAAGGAGAAAAATCCATACCCTCAACCAAATTATTTGTTACTGGATTCAATTATTTAAAAGTTAACATGTCTTAAGTTAAATAATCATACACAATTCTGAAAATGAGAAATACTGCACATCTAGACCAGCCCTTTGGATTTTGCTAGTGAAGATATTGCAATTAATTTGATCCCTTCTACACACTAAACTAACTTGAAATCCCTTAAAAATGAGATGCCTTAGCAGGAAAATCTGTCAATGCAGCAAACAAAATTTTATGTGGTGAGATTTCTTAATGTAAGCAAATTAAGCAAAAGTGTGTAGATATCTAGTGTACATGACTACATGACTAGAAAAACAAATATTTATTTTAAGGCAGTCAGTTTTACTCTTTTCTTTAATCAAGATATGTTTTGCTTATTTTGGTAATTTCAAGAAATCTTAAGTAAATCTTACTCTGCAATCAAGATATTTAGTGTAGATGGCAAACTACATAAAAATTAAAAAACTGAATTTTTTATTTCAAGGCAATGATTTTTTTTTCTCTGATCTACATATTTTGTCAAGTTTTAAATCTTACATAACAAAATCTTTGAATCTTTTAATCTTTAAATCTTACTTTGCTTAACATGAGCTTTTTGTGTTTTTTTTTCCAGTGTAACATTGATCAAGCATTTCCTGCTGAAATCAGAGCAATGGTCACACCCACGTACACTGGATAGGCCACCCTAACAAAACATCATAATAGTGGGCTGATGAGTGGATTAATTAACTCTTTTAAAGAAACATTCTGAAAGAATCTTCCCTGCACAGATGTATGGGGGTCCCAGTTTGGATATACACTAGGACACACCACTTGTATTAAACACTTCACTTTAGGTGTCATTTCCTGGTCTTAATTAAGCAATTCAGGAGGACAATGCAGTCATAATTAGTGATTAGCAGAATCTTAAGCATTTTATGCTTTTCAAAGCATGCCATTCTTGTTCCATCCTAGAACCCAAGCGTTTAGCCTGATGAATTGCTGTACATTGACTGTGCACTAATTACACAGCGCTCATAATATAAATGCCTGTATAGGTGTTATTCTTACCCATGAGTTGTTTAAAACTGATCAAAGCATGGTAATTAAGGATAATTAAAGGGCCTAAAGGAAGAATTGCATACAATCATTGGCCATTAATTTATTTGGTCTTTTAGCTTCAAGCAGAGAGGGCAACTGTATAATTTTTTAACTGGAATCATTCACAAAAGGCCGCAGAGCATTGCCCACACCCAGGCCTATGAATTTCCATGAGATTTAAGCTGCTTTTACGCTCAAAGTGGATTTTGTAGGGGTCTCCATAAAATTCACGGAACTTTAGGTATCAAATGTGGTGGACACTGATATTAGAGGCAAAAAATGAAATAAATATAATTTTATTTTTATGTTTTAATGGTATACTCCAAAACCTGGATGTGGATTAAGCCTAGTCTAGGACTAAATTGTAATGTGACAGACCATTGTAAAGCCGTTAAGGAAAATATGGGTCCAGGAAACACAGAACTTGCAAACCAGTTTCCACTATGCTGGACTTAGGTCTGAGACTTTCAGGGTCAGAAAAGAGTAAAAAATTAAAATAATTTAAAAAGAGCAACAACTCAACCTGAGTTAATTTCATTTAATTTTATCCAGAGTTTGTCACCCATCCAGTGGTGTAGTCTTGCCAACCGGGAATGCGGTGCCATCATTCATCACTCAGCGGCCTAGTCTGGTACTCATTCAGTGCTTTCCATACCACCTGAAGACCCCTGCTGCTTTTTTATCTGTGTCCATCCAAATGAATGTTTCTCATATTGTCAGTATAATGGACTTCACAACCCTTATTTAAGCAAGTTCTTCCATTCTAGAGATGTACACTACTACAAGGGAATGCCAATAGCTCCCTTTTGTGAAGAATTTCAAGCCTGCTAAACTTAAGTGAGAGAGTTACTTGTCAGGTCAGTTATTGTTTAACAAATAACATTAAATATATGAAAAACTTCCAAACATGAGAACTTCGAGGGGAGGGACATGCCAGTATATGTAGACCTTTCGCTGAAGGCTTATGACCAGAAATACACACAGCAGTAATAAACCTAATATCAAAATACTGGGCATAATTACATAACCCACTTTGGGAATTCCCACCAAAACTCTTTATCCTATAAAATATGCATAATGTCTGCATTTAATTTTTCAAATTAGTTCTCAAAAGATAGCAGTTTAGCAAATACTACCAGGCTATGTTAAGTTATCCATGTTTACTAACCCTGCAGCCTGAAGCTTTCTAAATGAGAAATCATGGCCAATTTTGTAGCAACAAATTAATTTTGCCTAACATCTACTCGATTGGACAGCAGCACCCTGAAACAATATATTTTCAAAGCTGCTGATTGGATAAGGCTCAGATAACTAGAGGTACCACCATGCTGCACAGAGACCATACCTACAGGTTCTTATTGTTGCGTTCATGTATTCAACCCTCCAGGCAGTTTCATTTTAAGAAAACCGAAACAAAGTGTATTTAAGTCATTTTTCATTAAGGTAGTTTCTTGTTTTTGTGGTAACCACTACTCCGACATTTCAGGATCTGTCTCAAGCTTTTTTTTTTGTGTTCCCCCAGCAATGAACGCACGGCGCATCATTTCCTAATAAATAAACTGACTGTGTTCAACAAGGAACTGCAAGAGGATAGTTATTATGTAAGATTCATCCGCAATGGCCGTACAGGTAATAAGCTGTATCTAAGCTGTATCTCTTATACATCTTTTCCTATATTAAAAAAACCCTCAAGCACTTAACTGTTCTTCCTTACTTGTGTATTAACCTCTGACTTTTTCTTTTGACCTTTGTTAAGGTGTGTAACTTAGCTAGCAGTAATGTTGTTTTAAGTATACCTTTACAGGTATGAGGAATAGATGTGGAGTACTTGAGCACCGATGTAAGTCGCTCTGGATAAGAGTGTCTGCTAAATGCCTTAAACTTAAATGAAAACGTAAGCATCTCCTGATCGAGGAAGCCTCAGTGAGCTTCTGACAGTGCTTACTGACTGGAAGCAATCGGCTCCAGTTAAGAAATTACTGCGCCAGCCTCAGACTTGACGAGATATGACTTTCTGCTGCAGTGTCTATCAAGCTCCATGCGTCCTTTGGTGATGACTGTGTAGGAATTTGAGGCGAGGCTGGTACTGATGGTTGTGAGGTGGGGGGTAATCTGTCTCAATTCAGAAAAAGAGGACTGCTGGAGATAGACCTCCTCCCCCAGCAAGAAAAACTACAAAAGCTAACTGTGACTCTTGCACAGTAGACTATCATGCTTATGCTGAAGTCCTCAAATGCTAACCTGTCACAGAGGGTGGCTATGTCTGTCACTGGAACCGGAAACACGCTCTTGACTGCTATGGTGAAGCTACTAGTCCTCTTACGCTGTAATGCAAAGAGATGAAAGGCTAATTTGGTGACTAGTAGAGCAAAATGCAAAGCCAGCCAGTGTCTTGAAAGCTGAGGGCCTTACCTCTGCGACAGAGCTCTGACAGCAGTATCTGCTGTGCTTGAAATGATTATTTAGAGCTCTCCGGTGCACGCACTGCCGTTCCACCTAATGCTGTAATCTGAGCGATTTCGACCAATTCAGCAAAACTATTCTATGGCAGCCACTTCGGGAAGTGAATTTTTATCAAAAGACGTACTTGCTTACTGTGGCATGATGACAATGAGATCTGCCGGCCCATAATGCCACTAAACAGTGTCAGCATTCATTCTTACTGCCATATCCCAAATTGCATGCATGCAATACAGCTATAGAAGGATGCCTCGCAAAAATATTGACTCACACGTGCACTTACACCCGACTTCACCAGGAATCACTTTCTGATCAAATCCACTCCTGCCGAAATATCAGTCCTCCAAACAGTCTGACATCCATCAGGCAGTGGAGGGTATAACAGGGAGCTTCATTATCCAAACCCTACTCATCTTTATTTCATGGTTGGCAGACATAAGAAGGCCAGGGAGCTAGAAAATGACAGGGTGAATTTCCACATGAATTATTTCTGCGATTACAATGCCCGTGGTGCTGGGTATATCACACCATTCCCAGTTTACTCTCTCTTTCTCTCTCTGCTGCAAGAATCCCCCCAGGGTGGGACACAGCACTTGCAACTGATGCTAAGCCTGATTACATGGCTCACAGGTTCCCAAACACTGGGAATTGGGTCTGGGAGTGGTACCAGGCCACGGTCCAGTTGCAGTAGAAGCGGGTTTGTAGTCTTACTGCTGATGTTTTATTAGTATTATTAATAAGTCTATTAATCTTTTACTCCTCCATCCATACATGCAAATTTAGCATTGCAAACAGATTCACTGGTTTTGTGATGTCCCAGGAATGGCACATATGTGTGTTTTTTTAGCCTATGGCAGTTTAGCTCTACTCATCCATGATGTTTCAGGCCATGCTACACTTTGAATAAGGCATGACACAGGTCAGCCAGTCAGAACAGAGCTCATTTAAATATCAGTACATATTTACAATGAGCAGATTTAAAAATACAGCAGTAAAATAGTCTAATTTAATTCTTGGGGATAAACAGAGGTTAGAAAGTGTAAAAAAATTCTTGTGACTGGTTTATGGCAGTGGAAAAGTGGAAAGTAGGATGTTAGTCCTTTATTTTGTTGCTACATTTTAAAGAATTTGAAATAATATTAGTGTATTTCTCATGTCTATATGGTCTCCTGAGTGGGTGTAGGTCACTATTGGCTGTTTTCAGCAGAAAAGTGAACAAGTCAAAAATGAATAAGCTGACTTTATTAACAAATGTCAAAAAAAGGTCAAAGATGAGAACAATGATAGAAATGTAAATAAAAGCATCATTCAGTCAAAAAATATGATGTCAGGACAAAAATATTATATATATATATATATATATATATATATATATAAATATGGGATGAGGAAGAACCACAAGTTATATATATATATAATTAGGGCATTAATGACTTCAGATTTTTTCAGATTGACTTATCTGTCAACAAAGTCGAAGTTGAGTCGACAAGTCGTTTGATGACGTCATCATACAAACGCAGCGGTGGAACACAGGTGTCCAACAATGAGCAACTTTTATTAAAGTTCTCTGTAACATTAACAGTCAACATGAAAATTAAACAAAACAAAACAAAGGCCAATACCTTGAATTTTCTGGTAAATTTAAGTGCACAACAGAAAGTGGGAACACCTTAAGCCACGGCAGCTACTCCCTGCAGTGCTAGCATCACCCATGTTAGCGGATGCCGTTTCAGATGGCCGTGCAGAACGCCGGTACTTTTATTGTACTTTAACACCGACTTGCAGATTGTGCAGGTCACCGTGCTGTTTGTGTGGTCTAGAGTGAATTATCTCCATATATGCGATGTGTGTCTGTCACGTACTGCCTCTGCTGCCACATCTCTCGCCTTGGTGTGGTCTTGGGTTTAGATTCCCCTCCACGCAGCAACATTACTGCCCTTTTTATGATGTGACTATAATAATTGGTTAAACCAAGGAACGCATGTCAGCGTAAGCCAATCAGAGGCAGAGATTGCAAGAGAGGAAAAAAAAAACACATGACTTGTTGACTTCTCTCAGGTGTTGTCAACTTGTACCTCTGACGTCAACAAATCGGCTTTTCTGTTAATGCCCTAGTGAAAATACAGAGACAGTAGAGAAAATTTGCTTCTTTAGTTTTCCTATGAGCTAACTTACTGTTCATCAAATGACGCAGAGGGCTACAGTCTGTGTAGCACAATTACAACATCACAATTGTACAGTTAAAATGCAGCTTTATGGTCAGTGGCCATGACTTGAGTATAGATACAAAGTAGGTATAGTTACTAAAATGGCCCACTGTATTAATATTTCTGCATGTATATGACCTAAAACGTTAGTCCAAAACATACATAAATTAATTAAACAAATGGCCCAAAAATATTACATTGGTCATTTATTCATTATTCCAGTATTCCAAAGTATTCATGTTTCCATACTTTTCAATCAAATGCAACAGTCTCTCCAACCTGGCGTCACTGACATAGCAGATTGGCACATTGAAGTGACACAAACTCCGTCATATAAAAGGGTACTTTTTGCACCATGGCAAGCCTCAGGCTTGAAGAGACGACACCTGAATACCCTTTTAGGCTTTCAGTTTACTTAAGATTGGTGAGGTGTCATCTTCCAGTACTTTCTGTTAGATACATTAGCCTCATACTTCCAGTGCAAACCTGAAGAAGCAAACTTTACTCACCACATGTCTCAGAAGACTGACTATATCTGGGGTGAACGAAAAATTTAACACATTTGAAAGGTTCCTACCTACTAAAAACAAACACTCATTCATAAATGATGCAACAACATTCTGCATCAGCACCTTCTATGGATTTAGAGGGAAAAAAAAAGGTGTGTGTTGTACCTGTGTGAGAACGTAGGAGAGTGTTGTAGGCCCAGTGCATCTGGTGGAAACACATCTGTTGGGGTGTCTGGCTCTGACAGCATTGCGCTATGGTGCAGAAAACTGTCACTCTCCTTCTCCCAGCTCTCGCGGGGCGGTGTAGAGGGCGCTTGCAGAGGACAGCGGGGAATGAAGGGCAGATTGAGGGAGGACAAAAAGCTCCAGCCTGCAGATAAGATGAACTGAGAAAACAAAGAGAGGAAAAAGTGAATATTAAGCAAATTTCTAGAGTGCTTCCATCCAGGGAATGGTTTTTAGAAACTTTTAGGTAGTAGATAATAGTTCATCTGTTATACCATAAAAAATGTGACAGGTACGAGTTTTGTAATTACAATAATACTGGTATGCTACAACTAAGCACAGAACCTACCTGACACCTCAATGCAAATTTGGATGCATCACAAACAAACAAATGCTTAGCTTTAATGTGTTGCTACTGACAGTAGGCTAGCATCCGTGGGCCTACACATGGACACAGCTGCTAATGACAGCTATTTTGCAGGGAAGCTACACAAAAAAAGGGAAGGAAGGGAGGGGAGGAGAGGGGGGTTGTACAGGCCTGCAGAGCAAATATAATGACATAGTGGATCAAAGTAACAAACACAATTACGATTTGTCGATGCAAGGGTCTATCCAGATTGGTTCAGCATACTTCGGTTTAGTGTGTAAAGTGTAAATGTTTCATACGTGAACACACTACAGCACAGTGTGAACAGCATGAAATTCTATATTTAACCCATTCACCAAGTGAGGCAGCAGGCAGCCAGGAACACAGCGCCCAGGGAGCAGTGTTTGGGGATGGGACCTCGCTCAAGGGTACCTCAGAGGTGCCACCAGTGGTCCTGGGATTTTTGTAATGTTATGGGTTGTTTGTAATGATATTCAAAAGTTGTCTTCTAAAAAGAAATTAATTTTACTTTTACTGTTACTGTTTACTTTTTACTGTTACTGTTTATATGCTTACCATCAGAAATTATAATTTATATATGTAGGCACTAGACTGGCGATTGTGATTAAAGGAAGAAAAAAAAAAGATGTAGATGAAGAGGAGAATGTGTGAACACATGGGAGAATACATGATGTTAACCATTAATGAAAAGCTGGTGTTAAATTCTTCGCTAATTTCACGGTTACAAAAATGGCAAGTGATGTCACATGGGAAAGGCCAATTCACAGAACCACAGGTGCTTGCAACCAGTGGAATATGTTCACAGAAACACACACCTGTTTAGTATTTACCTGTGTGAGAGTAATTATGGACAGCCAGCTCTCATGGATTCGCAGTGAAATCTGCCGTCTCCACTTGTGTTTACGCACTGAGGGCAGGACCAGAAGTTGCTGAATTGTAGCTCTGTCTGAAGGCTCTGGGGCCAACATCAGCCTCAGAACATCTTGTAGCTCTGATGACAGATCTGAAACATACAGTCACACATACACACACAGATATACAAACGGGTAAAACATGTCTGGGGCTTTTCCTGCTTAAATCAAACCTCAAGATCATGTGCCGTTATGAAAATTTCACCTCTTTTGGCAAGTGTCACATAACAGAAGCTGTTATGTTGTAAAAGGACATTTGGGAGCAAACTGAACCACGATTAGCATCATCAACTACATGCTACCATGCCAGTAGACATAGATCATAAGGTTGGTTCCCATTTTTTTGTAAATTTCATGTAACAAAAACAATCATAACCCATTTTTACATGATCATTTTCCAGCCTCTCCTTATCTCTTATAATTAAACAGGCTGTAATGACTTCTGTTCTTTCTGCCCTGTATCATGCATGCCTCATTCAAAAAACAGTCTGGAATGAAACATCAAAATGAGTTAACAGGGATAACTGCTGAGCTAATACATGAACTATCAACTGGTTTACAGTTTCAGAATTAAAAAAATAATTCTCATGGTGATTCACCATTGACATTTTGCAATTTAGTCTAAGATTAGGCTTAATCCATGTCTGGGAAACTGCTCTAAAGAATATTGATGCTTTGACAAAACATACAGACCAGACTGTGACTGTAACGGGTCAAAGAGTGTAATTTGACTGTACAGTCTCCACAACCAAGAGAATTCCCCGGTAAACAGATTATCAGTATTATGTAAAACAAAGGGTGGTAAGTGTAACTCATGTGATGATGAATGTGAATGAAATATAGAGAAATTGACTTTCTGTACTTACCATTAGTGAATTCTGATGGCAGATAACCCTTCCTGAGCTGCTGCCAGCCTTCTCCCCCTTTAGGTATTTCAATGTTACAGGACAACTCAAGAATAGAAACACCCAGGCTGTGAATGAGAAAAGACAACACAGAGTGTTACACACTTTATACAATATGAGAAATATGTTAAGTGTAACTGTTAAAGCTGCTTCTTTTGCTCCCAATGCACCAGTCAAAAAACAAAAAAAAACTTATGTTGGGATTTTGGCCAAAAATGTTAACTATGGCTTATCAATAATATCTGGTAAAGCATTAATCAAAAAGAAAGTAAAAGTGACTTCACGAACCTAAAGACATCTGCAGCGGTTCCGTATTCTCCCCTCAGCAATTCAGGAGCCATGTATCGTGGGTCTCCTTCCTGTGCATCATCTCTCTCTCTTTTCTCTTTCTCTGGGTCTCTTTCTCCACCCCCACTCTCCCTGCGCAGTTCCAGCAGCAGGCCGAAGTCACCAAGTTTCAGGCGTCCGGAGCTCGTGAGGAAAACATTGGCTGGTTTCAGGTCCATATGAGCAAAGCCCTGAGAGTGCAGGTGATCGAGAGCCAAGAGCAAATCACACAGGTAATCCCACGCACACCTCTCACCTGGAAGAACAAAGTCAATACACAGGCTGAAATTTTTTCTCCTCGATTCCAATATGAACAAGCATAACCAAATAAAAAGAAGACAACACCTTTTTCAAAAGGAACCATCACTTTAAAATGTTAAATATTAATAGAATATTAATTACATTGTGTATTGGGAATCATTCTCAAAGCATTGCCAACACAACTACAGCTGACCTTGGTTTGAGGGCTGGTCCTCAGCATGGAGCAACAGGCTAGTGCAGCAGAGTTCAGTTTGAATGTAGAGATGTCCTCTTTCCTCCCAGGCAGCACTGAAGCCCAGGATGTGCGGGTGTGGATGGAGACGCTCATGATTCCAAGCCTCTTTGATACTCTGGGTGCGTTCAGTCTCGCCACGGAAACGTTGTACTGAACGTTTCACCGCATACTCATGTCCATCCAACAGACTTTTCACCTGATGGAGAAAAAGAGCTTAAAGGGCTGTAGTGCTATAGTACAACAGCAGTGCAGGAACCACACACATTTTATTTTTACTAAAATCCAATCATCATTTTTTTTTGCTGATGCACTATTTATTTAAATTGATTGTTAGTTGTTTACTTCTCAGTAACAATTGTGTTTATATGGTCACTACACTGCAAAACAGGTATGTTTTGAAATAATTGCTTTAATGATGGTACAAAAACTAATTCCTTTGCACATGGCTGGGAAATATGAGGATACTTACCATGCCAAATTATGTCACAGGTTCTTTTCTGAGAATATTGTCAATATGATCTAGACCACTGGCCAACTGTGTGCATCATCAAAAAATGAGTAATGCTACTTAATGTGTTTTATATTCAGATGTCAGGGGAAAAAAACAGTGTGTCATGTAATGTCATCTATTGTATACGTTTCCTTAAGTATTTAAAGTGGGTAAACTTTTCCCCCACCCCTACGTTTACATCTGCTTATTACAGCATCTTAACCTTCCTTACCCATAAAAAAGAGGCTGAAAAATCCATTGAAGTGGATAAGAGGGGAAAAAATAAAAAACAGGTATGTAATAAGAAAAAAATTATGCTCTAATGCTTTAAATCCATCTGTTTTGTTTCACTATAAAAGAAAACATACTTGATGCACAAATTAATGATGACAACAGCAAACAAGAGGAAAAGAGATGATGTATTAAAAAAAATTTCATAACTGACTTTTATTTAAAAACCTGTTCTGTTCTGGTTAGCAAACAGAAAGCTCACCTTGTACACCTCCCCAAAGGAGCCTCTGCCAATCAGGCCTAAGTTGATGAAGCACTGGCTGAAGAAGGATTGTGGCAGGCTTTGGTTGTACAGGGTGAGTGGTGGGGGTTTGTTGATCAGAGCACTGGAAAGGGGGGTCCAGGGTGAACGTCGCTGAAGAAACACACGGCTCAGTGGGGGGCAGCCTTTGGATGGGGGCCGTGGAGGCAGGGATCGCGAGAGTGGCAGCTGAGGAGAGACAGAGTCTGACGAGGCAGATGAGGAGAAGGGCAGACGGCGCTTTTTTTGAGAGAATGACTGCTGGGCGTAGGAAAAGTGTACAGGCAGGGGCAGTGGAGTGCTAACCATTTTGGCTTTCTGAACAAGTAGACAGCTCCTCACTCAACCTGAAATATTGTCAAAATTGTAATTAGTTCACTGTCAAGTTAAAAAAAAAGTTCATCAAAAGACTGTAGGCTTTTAAGGGTTCTTGCAATTTTCATGTAACATTAAAACCCTGGTTTATATATGTCCATATATGGAAAGTAAACAACTGCACATTCAGTCTACAGCAGTTTAACCCTGACCATCCCTACTGGGCCAATCAATTCAGTCATTTACATATTTCAGTCCTGAAGAGAAATTGGAAAATCATCATGTAAATATAAAATTGTGATTTTGGTCCTATACAAAGTATGACCAATTAGGATATTAGAATATAGCATTCTGCAGTATTACCAGGGTTGAAAAAGTGAATGACACCTGGGAGTCTGTTCACAAACTTTTGACTTCAGCTTCACCATACACAGGTCTAAAGTGCAGAAAGAAGACCCACACTTGCATTCTCACTGTGGACAAAAAAAAATGGATGCCAGTTATTACAGTTAACTAAACTTCACTACATAAACTAAATATATATTTTGTACATGTAGCCTGTGCACCTCTGCCTACTATGACAGCTCTACTGTCAGTGTTTTCACTACTTATAGTAAATCAGCAGTCCATAGGACATTTTGTACATGATTTATCAAAGTTTGAAGACAATCTGCTCATTATTCTGGTCCTTTTCTCATGAAGAAATTTTTCTAGTGATGGATGATGATTATTAAGTATGATTACTTGGTCCATATTTCAGAAGGATATTTGATATTTGTTGTACTCTAGAAGAACAGAATGCTGAGGTGAGGCTGGTCTGCTGTTGTTAAAACATTTGGACTTCAATTATTTCACTACATTTGTGATCCTCTAGAAATGAGCCACTGCAGCCAAAACAAATCCCCTCATTTCAAGTAAAATCTTGTTAGCCAACAAAAGTTTTTCCTTTGCCTGTAAATTTACTATTTTGTAGATAAAAGTTTCACTGGATCAAGCTCTGATTTCTACATTCAGATATTGGTCTCTATCGACAAACACGAAAAACGGTGTCAACACCGCCCTGCATTTCCCACATCGGTGTGGTAAGACCCTTCAGAGGATAATGAGAACAGCTGGGAAGATCATCAGGGTCTCTCTCCCCTCTTTCACTGATATTTAAACCACATGCTGCATCCCCAAAGTCACCAGCACTGTCCCCACACACCCCACACACCCCTCACACTCTTCACCCTCCTGTCTGGCAAAAGGTTCCATAGCATAAAATAATCCACTCCCTCAATGGAAAACAGTTTCTTCCCTCAGGCCATCAGTCTCCTCAATCATAAACTGAACTCCTTCCTTCTCCTAACACAGTGCAATTTATACCCCAACTATCACCGTAAACACCCTTTACTATATACTGAACATTCTCTGTCCTGCTGCACATTTTATTTGCAACTTTATCATTTGTTGCTGCCAACTCTATATTTGCATTTTTGCACACTTAATGACTGCTGCTAGAATACAGTATGTCATATAACTGTATTAATTAAAACTGTACAGTGCCATCTCTCTCCAGATCTACTGATTCTGATATTTTGTTGTGTCTGCACTTATGTAATCTTGTTTTTTTTCTGTTCTTGTGTTGCTCCATAGTCATGGAGTAACGCTATTTCTTTTCACTGTGTACTTGCTATATGGCTGAAATGACAAGAAGTCTATTTGAATTGAGTAAAGTTTTCAAGACCAGAACTCCTCACAGCTTCTTCCTGGCTGAGCTCTTTTTAACTGTACATACGTTTTTATTATTCATTATTTCTGCTAAACTTTACTAGACTGTGTATATAGTTTTCTTATCAGCTGCGATAGACTGTGATAGATGTGTGTGTGTGTGTGTGTGTGTGTGTGTGTGTGTGTGTGTGTGTGTGTGTGTGTGTGTGTGTGTATGTA
>JBBJLS010016255.1:0-15476 GCA_037577275.1 Bryconaethiops microstoma
CTCTCTCTCTCTCTCTCTCTCTCTCTCTCTCTCTCTCTCTCTCTCTCTCTCTCTCTCTCTCTCTCTCTGCTTTGCTTCAGTGTCGATGTCTGTTGCTATTCTTTTGGAGCAAAGAGAGGGAGAAGAACCCACTCATGAACAGAAAATGTGGCCATTATAAGACTGGTGAGGGCTAGTCAGATGCTCTTTCTTAACAATGAAAAATTCAAAGTCAAATTCAGCATCCAAACATTTCACACATTAAACTCTCACAAAGTAACACAATTAATGGTGAAGAGCATGCAGCACTGCAGAATATATAACCTGATGCCTAAGCCTCCATTTATAACGTTATACATATCCCTGTACAAAGAGAAGTGAGGAGAAGAGAAGAAAGGAGATCAGAAGAGAGAAAAAAAAGGAGAGAAATAGATGGGAGAGCAGAGGAGGAGACACAAGTGGAAAAAAGAGAAAGAATGAGAGCCAAGTTTATCTGACACACCTGATTTCAGAAGATCCACAATTTGTCCCACAGTGAGGGTGTCTGCGAGGCTGTTGTCAAGCATTAATGTTTTAAAGCAGTACAAACACTGAGAGGCTCCGTGTATTAATCATAAATTATCAATGATTCTCTGTATTATTTTCTGTTTTCCCCACGGCGCTTGAGCAACAGACATTCCAGTACATCGCTCATGACTGAGACGAAAGTCTTCCAGCCGTTTGCTTTAAATGTGTGTGTGTGTGCTTGTGTTTGTGTGTGTGTGTTTACTCTCTGTTGTGGATTCTGAACACTCTGCATGCTGCCTCTTTGACAGTAATTCATAGTGGCAGTGAATTAGAGTGGCACTCGTACTTCAGCTAAGTTCCTTAAATAGCTTTGTAAATAAACCCCACTGTACTGCCCAGGCAGCTCAACATCTCACCTCGTCCTGTCCAAGCTAGGGGGTGGAACTGGTGACGACTAAATTGGGCAGAAAATGGGGAGGGGGGGCGTGAGGATGACATACTATAAACCCTGTTTATTTATATGCATTAACAAAATTTATATTGTTAATATGCATTAAATCCTATACTTAGCCTATCCTTAATCAGTGTGGCAATGGGTGGCGGTGAGAGTCCACACACTCATACCTAGGGGCAATTTAGCATCTTCTATTCACCTCATGTGTTTGCCTTTGGGCTGGCGGTAGGTGGAAACCTGAGTATCTGAAACCAGAAACCCACATAGATAGCATGGAAGAACATGCTGACTCCACACAAGGGTGAAATATATATATATATATGTACGTATGTATATGTGTGTGTGTGTGTGTGTATGTATTACGTCTTTGATTAGATTACTGTAGATTAGTTTTGATTAGATTATTTTTTATTAGAGTAGGTTAGATTAAATTCTATCAGATTAGATCACATTACATTCTGCACGTAAACATTGCCACTGATGACCCAGACCAACAGGCGACCCTACAGCCACGAACTAAACACCAACCCCAACAGACTCTCTCTTCAGACAGCCATGACACCGCTTGATGTCCGCAAACACCTCGGAGGCCTTCATTCTCTCATCTCTCACTGCTGTTCATCCAAAGCCCCCAGATGAAACAAATGCCGCCCATGTCTGCTGCTCTTCAATCCAGTCAGACACGCTGGTCTCGCCATGAAAACATGCCGGTGGAACCCGAGCTGTGCCAGTTGGGTAGAGTAGCCACCCCAGGGCTTGTATGTTATCAGCCTCTGTCACATTGGTGCCTCCCCTGTACACCAGGGGGGTGTATCAGAGTGTCGGGACACACTGCTGTGGCTGGACATCCCAACAAAGGCCTGGGTCAATAGAGCCTGCAGTGGCTAATTGGGTTTGGGAGATAACCCATTATGTCACCGCTGGGAGGCAAACAAAACTTGATGGTTTCTTTAGCCTCTTTGATATTCCTCTCTCTCTCCCTCACTCATTCATTCTCTTTTTTTCTCTCTCTCACACTCTGTTCTTATGCTATCTATTTTTTTCTCCCCCATTTAGTCCTGTCTGGTTCTTTTGGGACTCACCCAATCACATGATACTGCTAATGCTGAGAGGGTGAAGGCTATCACATGCTTCCTCTGAGTCTCTCTGTATGATTGGGGAGAGGGAGGGCAATCTTACCCGTACAAATAGAGCAAAGGTAATTATAGTCTCTTTGACTCCTGGCCTCGGATGACTGTGACATTACCAAGCATCATAATATCTCATAATCAAAAATGAATAACAGATGTTTAAATAACAATTTAATAGATTGCATTAAAATGTTTAAGCTTTTAATTCAAAAAGAAATTATTCCACCATACATTTAACTGTATCATTTTCATTATTTAATTATAGACAAAAATCTCTCCATAGGACACTGGTGAGAAGCCACCCACCTGGGACTGATCCTGCTCCACACTAGCTCCACCCAGTCTTTGTTGGTCTTATTCATTACACACATCTGGGGCTCATTACCAGGACTGATTACAAACCTAAATTAGACATGTGATTGTTTTCAGCTTTTTAGAAGCCTTGCATCTGACTTACACTGAGTTCTGGACCTTAGTTTCTGCTGTTGTTCTCTTTGCGTTTGAGCTTTGCCAGTTTCTTGTTTTCTGTGTCATATATTTCCTGTCTGGGTGCTGACCCTGGCCTGACTGACCCCTGCCTGTTTTAATGACCATGAGTTCTGGACTGCCCCAAATAAGACTAATACACACCTGTATCCTGCTTCTAAGACAATAATATTACAGACAGACGACACTGATTTTGCCCCAGGATGTCTAAGACAATAATATTACAGACAGACGACACTGATTTTGCCCCAGGATGTCTACTGAGTATCAAATGTTTAGGGACCACTTGTCTTCTTTGCAAATCTTCAACAAGGGACCTTTAAAAAAAAAAAATTTTGTTCACATATTCACGTTAGTCAATTAATTTTAAATAGCCAATTATCATAACCAAAGATCATTCAATGTACTTTACATGAGCATCATAAAAATCAGGAAGCATAAAGTAGGTAGGAAGTCAAAAAAAAAAAAATTGCTTAAAAAACCATTGATTGAAAGTGCAATGGATAAACAAATATTTAAAAGAAAACAGAGGAGAACAGTGCAGTTTTTAAGAGGTTTTAAAACTGTAGTTGGAGCAGATCTGATCTTGATGGGCAGTTGGTTGGACAGTATAGTGGATAAACATTTCACCATGTTTAGTTTCAGCTCTTTTCACTACTAGCTGACCAGATCTAAGAGACCTACCAAGATTATATGTTTCAAAGATATCCAGATTAGTGTTATCAAAATAAACCTGCCCAGCCTTTAATACATCAAACCCCAACCCTGTCAACAAATTGAAACTTTTCTACTGACACCCCTGGCCGGCTCCCTCTGAATAGGGTTGTGATTGTGTCTGCAAAAGACCTGGGCAGTGTCCCTGAACCGTGGCCTGTATGACTGTTTTGTTAGTGTACTCTTGGCATAGACATAGCTAGCTGGCATTACTGAAGTCTAAATTGGACCTGAAAAAAAGATGAGAGGACGTATGCAAGTAGCCCCGCCTGCGCTTATCCTCACTTAAGGTTGTGCTGCTTTGCATTGCAGAGGCGGATGTTGGGGAAGCGAGGCGGCCGCTAAGTGGACCCTTGGGAAAGACAGAGGGGGATTTAAGCACAGAACAGTTCTCTCTCTCTCGCTCTCGCTCTCTGCCTCTCTCCGCCACATTCACTGCTGTTATACTCCCCTTTAAATTCTCCTCTACAAGCACTGTCGAGGCATGCCTGACATTCTTATAGTTTTTCCACCTCTGAGTCGCAGTGGCGGGCTCTGGCCACTAGGGAGCGGCGCACAAATTGTCTTCAAATATTGATTGCGTGGCAGAGAGCCGTGTAAGACAGGACAAAGTGTCAGGGTCATCCTCGGAGCATGGCACGCCATGAGACCACCGCTAACACAGAGAGAGAAAGAGTCGTCCTCGTTTTACTGCGGCTCAGGAGTCAGCGCCCCCTACAGCCCTGGGGAATACCACTACACCTTCAACCTTTTACTGGAGAGGGGATGGATCTATAGACATGCACGTTCACACCGGCTCCATCTCACACAAACACACACACACAAGCGCACACACACTTTGTCTTTGTGTGAGTATTCCTGTATTTGTGGGGCTGTTCCATGTTCTTCTTTATGAGTGTTGCTAAGTGTTAATGTACTATGCCTTATAAGGCCCATATTCTACTTTTTTCTTCTACTTTCCTCTGTTTTCTTTTATTATCTTATGATGCTTATGTGGGTTTATGTATCAAAAATGGTCGAAATTTATTATACATAATTTATACATTACACATGATTCAGTATACATAACAGACATAATCGGTTATGACCACCATAACATGGATATGATGTGTGTTATGACATATCTATGGCACGGTTGTGTCAAGGTTATGTAGAGAGGTTTGAGAAAAGTGAATGTTTTTCATGACAGTGTATTAAAATGTGCTGTTTTTGTAGCTTAGTCTCCATAAATGGAACTGATGAATGAACAGGAAGAAACTTTAGCTGTGTTTACACACTGCAAAAAGCTTTTTTTTATTTACAAACAGTGGCGAAAAGTATTTGAAGCAGCTCCTTATTTGCATAATGCAAATTGCTGAATATTCACAGTCATTTTTCCATCATCTTGAGGGGCTCTTTGGTCCCCACTAAAAGCGGACACACCTATACACACAGATACACACAAAAAGATGGGGAGGGGGAGAAGCATAAATAGAGGGAGGAAGAGAGGGAGGAGTAGAGGGTGGGATTGAAGGGGAAATAGTAGAGCTAGCAAAAAGGATATTTATACCTTCATACATCAGCTCCCCTTATCCTCTAGAACAGAGTGTTCCCTGTAAAAACTCGAGTCACTGCAGCCATCCTAAATATACCCCCAGCCTACGGGGAGCAGGGGCAGTATCCTGCAGCTTCTGGACCCCTGTGCCCCCACCAAAACATTCCACCCCCTATGCCCCCCCTCCCCCCCCCCTTAGCCCCTGGGCTCAGAGCGGGACACACTGCAGCTCAGAGAGATTCATCACAGCTCAGAGAGCTCTGAGCATCACAGGGTCTGGCTCAGCCTGGGACACAGCAGGGTCATCCTGCAGAGAGAAATACACTCTATACCAGAGAGAGAGAGAAAGAGAACAGGACAAGGAGAAACGCATAGAGAAAAAAAGACAGAGACAGGGAGAGATAGAGCAAGATATAAGGAACCAGCAAAAAGAGCAGAGTGAGAAAGACAAATTGAGCACAGAGAGAAAGAAAGAGAGAGAGAGAGTGTGTGAGAAAGAGAGAGCAAGACAATGGGGCAATGGGAACAGGCAGAGAAAAAGAAATGGAACATATGTAGAGAGAAAGACAGAAAGAGAGAGAGAACAAGATCAAAGGACCCAGCAGAAAGAGAAAGAGAAATGGAACACAGAGAGCAAGAGGCAGAAAGCGAGGGGGAGGGAGAGAGAGTGAGAAAGAGAGAGAGATAGAGCAAGGTACAGAGAGAGAGAAAGAGAGCAAGGCAGACAGAGAGAGAGAACAAAATATAAGTAAGCAGCCAAAAGAGCAGTGAGAAAGACAAACTGCACACATAGAGAGAAAGAGAAATAGGGAGAAAAATACAAGGGGAACAAGTAGAGAGAAATACATAGAGATAGAAAGAGAGAGAGAGAGAGAGTGAGAAAGAGAGAACAAGACCATGGGTAATGGGGCAATGGGAACAGGCAAAGAAAAAGAAATGGAACACATGTAGAGAGAAAAACAGAAAGAGAAAGGAAGAGAGAGAGAGAACAAGATCAAAGGAACCAGCAGAAAGAGAAATAGAACACAAAGAATGAGACAGAAAGAGAGGGAGAGGCAAAGAGAATGAGCAGAGCAAGAAATAGAAAAAGAGAGTGTGTTGAGAGAACAAATAGAAAAGGAAAGCGATGGAGAGGAGGCACAAGGGAGAGAGGGACACTGAAGGAGAAGGAGAAGCAGTAGAGTGAATAAATACAGTAAGAAAGAGGGAAGGGGGACAAAGAGGGAGAAAGGAGAATGGTAAACAAGAGAAAGAGGGGGCAGAAAAGAGCAAGAAAAGAGGGAGAGAGGGACACTAAAAAGATATAAAGAAAAGAGAGAGAGACACAGAGAGAGAACAAGAAAGACAGAACAGACAGAAAAGAAACAAAAAACACAGAGAGAGCGAGGGCGGGGGGGGGTATGGTTAAAGGACCTGTACTCCATCTTCTCAGTGAGCCAAACTCGGATCAATCAAAGTCAGTCTCAGCGCAGAACAAGGTCAAACCCAGCCCGAGTAAATGAAAGCTCTATTAGACTCCAGCACTGCTAAGAGAGGATCGGGACACACGCCAGCAGCCAGAGACGACAAATTAATTAATGATGCTGAAGAAAAATGCGTCAACCACACCATTAGTTCTCTGGAACCTTTATTACAATGCAGTACTGAGTACAAGTAACGTTTCCTCATAGACGAGTCTAATTCTTAATTATAGTGACCATGAGCTAGCCCATATAGCAAAAAAGGGACAGTGACTTATGGACTACAAAGCATTTTACCTTATCCCGCAAACAAAAATGAATGCAAACACATATAGATTATAAATTATGGATCATTTTGTAGAAACGACCTCTCCATGCTCCCCATTTTTATTGTTTTATTGAAGCAACTGTTGTTCCAGGTTAGACAAGCTCTACAGAATCCCATTCGACCTAATAAGAAATTGTAGGGAACTTTTTGCACTTTACCACTGGCACAGGGAACCGTGCCATACCACAAACAAATGATTTTCTATTACAAATTAAGTGACCCCTAACTGAGCCAAACCCAAGTTGCTCGATGGCAAGTCCAGCAGTTGGCCGCAGCCAAGCTGACTGACACACTGCTTTCTGATTAGTCAAAAAAGGCTGTCATGACAACAGGTGGCGTTGGAAAGAGACAACAATAGAGATACAAACTAACAACTGGGAAGTCGATGAAGTATGTTTGGCAGATAAATTCCAGTTTTCAAAGAAGACATCACTAACAAGTTAGTTTGGTTAGGTTTTCATCGCACAGCTAAACAAAGCTGAGAAAAAAAAAATTCAAACCAGACCATAAAAAAATTAAAGACCACAATAACAAAAGTAGCTCTGACAGAAAGAAAAACCTCTTGCTTGTTCGAATCCATGAACACGGTTTTGGGACAATGACCAGGCATAAACTGTGGGGAGAGTCGGAATCACCGTTACCATGCTGAGATATTTTCCAGTATTTTCCAGTAATTGTGCTGCAAATTCTGTGCCATCGCAGTACAATTTTCAGCACTGTTCCTGTAAGCCAACGGAAAAGTGTCTTTTGCTGAAAGTGGATACATAATGTTTCTGTGTACCTTTTACTGAAGGACAGTGTTCATAAGGCTATACAATACTACATAAGCAGACATAGACCGACAGGCCTATATAGACATTTATAACGACTTCAACCAGCATTAGCAGTCTTAATGCTTGCTGAGCTGCTTTACATCAATTATAAAGGCATGTTGTAATAAGCCTTTATAAAAGGTTTATGTGAGGTTTATGTTAGTGCCATGATGCCTTACAAAGCGGGGATAATGTGTCATAGAGTACTCGAAATAACCCAATATGCTGACATTAACTCAATTAAACATCCAGGTAAGTACATTTACAGTACTGTGCAAAAGTCTTTGACACCTATGCAAAATGTTTAAAGCCATTTTTCTTAGCATGTGATAATTTAATACTTTTCTGCCAGCAAAGGTAACATTAAAATAAATGCAAACAAACAAGAATGTAGTTTTAAAAAATCAAGATTTGTTTTGTTTATAAAAAAAGTAGCTGATATTTTGTGAGCTGGTGAGGAGAACACAGGTTTGTTTCCAGATTCCTCCTCCAGCCATTGTTTGGATTTGTGAAATTCCATCAGCAGCTCCTGGTTGAATTTAATGAAGGACTGATTGAGTGAAACCAGGTTTCTGATGGAAACTAAAAGTAACATTGGGCTTCCACTAGGAACACACTGATCTACTGTACATACTGTAAAATCACTATGTACTGTAGAATGTTATTTGTATGCATTTGTTTCAGTTTTATTTAGTACATTTAGTAATATCAAAGTGAAAAAAGCACACTACTCATCTGAACAGTTTTTAAATATTATTTTCACTGATGCTTTTGCACAGTTCTGCACACCAATGGTTCGATATTAGTCTAACTAAGCTTATAGTGTGGTTCGATTGACATGGTCCAGCTATGGTTTAGTGTGATTAAGCTTAGTGCAAATAAGATGTGGTGCAGACTGAAGTCAGCTGCACTATTTGAGGCAAATATTGACATATAAATGCCATTGCTGGCTGCAGGTACCACACAGGAGATGAAGGCAAACAGACAGGGCTCACGCATTTGCAGACATGAATGGGCATCCCTTAGAAATAGACATGATTAAATGTGTGCTTGGAATGGAAAAAAGAAATGCAGATATTTCTAAACAGTGGATAAGCTTTGGTGAGTTCATTCCACATTGAGCTAAAGTCAGACTCTGGCATCTGGGTTCGTTCCACTGTCTCAGAGAAGTCAAAGGTTAGTGTGACCTTTCATACTAAATAAATGTCAATTGACATTAAAAATATTAAATTTAGGTATAAAGTCATGCGCCACAGTTTCTCCTTAGACTGAATGGGTTTTTGCCATCTCTCCCACCTGCCAACAGCAGCTACAAAAGCTTTATAAAGAAAAGTCCCATCAATAGTAGTTTACATGTGGTGTCTAAGAAACATGATCACACATGAAAAAGATGAATAATTTGTGATCACCTCATGTGTTTTTCCAGGTGATCTAATCACTGGAAGCAAATTTGATCAATTTCTGGTCCAAACTGTACTGGACCTTAATGGTGTTTAATTTTTGCACAGTGTAAAGGTTTACTGGCATTTTTAAATGATATACAAAGGTAAAAACAACAACAATGGAGATAAAAGGTTTTGTTCTGACAGCAATTGTGTGTTCCATGTGATCATGTTTGTAAGGAGATCAAACTGTTTTCATGTTTTTCATGTTTTCCAACGCAATCACACTTTTACCCCTGTTATTACACACTTTTTCCACATAATTACACTTTCCTGTAATTGTATTTTTCCACGTAATTAGAACTTTACCCGTGTGTGATCACATGCTTTTTCATGTGATCACACTCTTTACCATGTGATCACATTTTTTGTGACCACATGATTCGACTTTTACCCACATAATCATATAATTTCACATTTCTTCACATCATAACACATTTTTCACATGTGAATGAGGTGTCTTAAACTATGATTATTCACATCTGAAATTCAAGTTTTTTTCTGCTGTGGGCAGAGCATGGAAAGGTCAGCTGTCTGTCTTTTAAATGCTGGTTAAAGGGGGAGCAGTTGTATTACATCAACAGCGTTTTACAACAATGAACTGAAGTCTTCAAATTTTATCAGCATCTGATCGAGCAGGAGCCACGCTTGCTCTTCCATCCCAGAAGTCGACAGGCAACTGAAGATTTCTCTCTCTGGTTTCAGCGTGACGCAGCAGAGATGGGAGGGATATCTAGGCGAACAAAACTGTTCTCAAAAACAATTTTTCAGCAAGTGCGAATGTCTTACATGAATTTTTAATGCTTTGTTACTATCCTACTCATCCACCCTAATTAGAGCTCCAAAACAGTTGCGATTCGGCCCACGAGAGCAGCTGGAGAAGAGCATGAGACTGACACGTTTGACATGTTCTCCTCAAACAGTCGTGGATGTGAAGTCTCTAGAGCAAAGAGGCAATTAAATACTGCATCTACTGCACTGGAGTTAAGCCCCGCTTCCACACACAGTTGACTTTTTCTTTCACAAACACACATGCATGTATACATATTCATACAGGCATGTGTGTACACACATACATATCCACATAAGCACACTCATGAACACTCACACCAACATAAACACTCATGTACATTAGTTCTGTCAAAGTGAGAAATGTGATAAAATGGGATTAAACGCTACTAATGTTCCTAGTTCCCAGGCCCAGTTATTCATGCGCTGTATGTTTTGATAGAATCTGCGATTCACATACAGCTCCTAATTAAGGACCTATGGAGAAATTAACAAGCAGCGAACTAATAAAAGCAACAGTAAAGTGTAAACCATGAGCCTCCACTGTAACATGAATCTATGAACTGTCTGAATGAGAGTGCGAGTGAGAGGTTACAGCCAAAGGAGAGCTGGAATCATAAACTTTATGATGTGGCTCCCAAAAAGCATTTTGACATTTGCACTGTATCTAAATTTGAATTGAACTGATTGTGTTAGAAAACTAAATGTGAACACAAGTGACTTTTGAAAGACCGTCTGATATATTTCAGGTCATTTTTCTTTGAACATTTCCTTTGCAGATTTTCTCTGGAAACTTTCAGCCCCAGAGTTTTAATCTCTGAAATAAATATCATCTTGTAATATTCTGAAAGTTTTTGTGAAAGAGTCTAAGCATTGGCCCTATCATCAAGAGATCCCAGGCAGAAAACCAAGAGAGCACAACTGGCTTTGCTCTCTTTTGGTTTTCGTCCAGGCTTGTTGAGCAGGTGTCGCATGTTATGGGACCATATGAAACACAAAATGTGGCCACTGTTGCTCCCACTGGACATCAGGGATGAAAATTGGAAACTGTGTGGAAATTACTAAAAGTAATAAATAAATTCAGATGAAGCTTATTTTGTCCTCCCATGAAGCTATAACACTGCACTGTGTCAAATTTGAGCAAACTGGGTGTGATAAATTTCTATTAATTGTTTTGACTGATCATGATTAACTACGCAAAATATTATGATTAATTCCTAAGTAACTGCAAAAATAAAGCAGAATAAATATGATTATTTTTCTTATCTTACTTAACCTCAGTGTTATGATTAATTAATTAAATATAAACAATAGCTACTGGCTGTTTGAAATTATGCAATGAATCATTAACTGCACTAAATAATGCAATTCAATCCCAATCAATGATGCAGAATTATTTACCTAATAATGATAAACTATATTAAGAATTATGCGATTAATTGCGATTCACTGTACAAAAATGTGGTTATTCACGATTACCTCCACAGCATAATGCAATTAATTGTGATTATTTTTATGATTTGACAGCCCTAATGCACATACATACATTAATACACACACACACACGCGCACACACACACACACACACACCCATATACATGCATATACACAGACACACACAAGTGCATATTTATGCATGTACATATGCACACTTATACACACGCCACACATCTGCACGCACACACACACATACACATAAGCATTCACACACATTCCTATACACTCACATATTCTTATACATACATCCATTTGCTCATAAATGCACCCATCCACAGCCAGTTTGTCACCATACACTCCAATAAACACAGTTCATAAGTCGAAGTCCAGACCGTTTTCGCCCATGTCATGTGACTGGTGTCCATTTGCACCACTGGGTAAATATATGTATACCTTTACACAAGGGAGAGACGGGTGATGCAGGACTGGTCCATCACTAAGTCTTTTCATTGGTCGGTGCCATCAACTACAGAATAGAGCACAGTACATCTATCCATCATCGGTGTGACAATTCTCCTCTCGGTCCATGATTGAGCGCTCTTTGCTATAAGTGGGCCTTTTTTTATCAAAGAATAGAAATTCCATGTTAAAGAAGAGCCTTGGGTCTCTCAGAAAGGGCAGTCATCTTCTCGCTATCGTGTGACCTAAAAAAGAAAAAAGGGAAAGCAATGAGAGTGCTGCATGTTTTCATGTGAAATGTGCAATGGCGTTCTGGTGCCGAGGGTGAAGGATATCTCCTTCACACCAATCAGCACACGCCATGGATAGCAGGGCAAATTCACCCAGACACTGGAGGGAGACTACCTACTGCATTTAAATCAGCTGAGAGAGAGAGAGAGGAACAGATAAAGAGAGGGGGGAAAAGAACAAGAACAGAGAAGGAGATAAAGGGAGAGAAAGAAAGTGAGAAAAAAGGATAAAGGATATAGAGACAGAGAGAGAAACAAATGAGAGTGAGAAACAGAGAAAGAGGGAGAGAGAGAGAGATAGGGAACAGATAGCGAGAGGGAGGAAAAGAAGGAGAAATAACAGAGAAGAAATGGAATAGGAAGAGGGGGTGAAAACAGAAATTGGGAGAAAAAGAGAGAGTGGGAGAATGAGAATAAAGAGAGAAAGGGGTGAACAAGAATAGAGAGAGAAAGAGTAAAGAGAGAGAGAAACAGAATGAGAAAAGAGGGAAAAAGAGGCGGAGAGAGAAAGAAAGAGGGAGAGAGAATGAGGACAAGAAATAAGAGCAAAAAATTAATGAGCTAAATGTGACTGGCCATGACAGTCGTATTTAATGTTTAGATGATACTTCAGCAAACGCTATGGTCCTGCTGACTGTTTAATGATTTGAATTTAAGAGAGAGAGAGAGAGAGAGAGAGAAGGAGAGAGAGACAGAGAGAAAGGGAGAGAGAGGCTCAAAGAGAGAGAAAAGGAAGAGTAGAAAAAGGAAAGAAAGAGACAGGCAGAGATGAGAAAGAGAGTACCATATTTGAGTTCATACACATATATTTTGCAATGAGTACTCTCAAGTTTGTAATATGGAACATTCGTGGAGCTCGTTCACAGGCGAAGCGTATCAAACAGACATTTGCCTACTACAAGAAACTCACTTGATGACATTCATAAGTCAGAAATAAAGAACCCCACAATTTAATCAAATAAATAAACCAAAAAATTAAATACATACATAATAAAACTATTACCGACCCTGAGGGACGATATGTTATTATTAACATAACCATTAACAATAATAACTTGTTAACTGTTGCAAATATATATGGACCTAATACTGACGACTCTGTCTTTTTCCGTACATTTTTTCACGCGTTATCGGATTCTACAACTATAATTGGAGGCAACTACAGTCATTAATCCCACTTTAGATAGATCATCTACTGCTGTTAATCTCAGAAATTGGCACTCCACTGAAACATTGAAACAATACATGGATGAATTTGGTATTACTGATTACTGGCACCTAAAAAACCCAGTAAGCAGTGAATACTCACACTTTTCTACATCTCATCAGTCCTTCTCACATATCGATTTTTTTCTTGTTAGCAATTCATACCAGATATCTGTAATCCACCCCATCATAATAAGTGACCAGGTACCAGTAACACTCGACCTAAGCATTAAGCAGTCTAAACAACCTACAGCCAAATGGAGATTCAACATTTCATTAATGCAAAATACTGACTTTAACACATTTTTTACCAAAGAGTGGGCATCCTTCGTGGAGATAAACGATTCTCCAGAGTTCTCTCCTATAATACTATGGATAGTAAGAGGTAAAATTATATCATATTCAAAATTTGAATTGAAAATTATTGAACTTATTAAACACCCCACTGAGCAACTTCAAAAGGAACTGTCCAAAACTAACCTACAACTTAACAGCATAATAAACAAAAAACTCAATTTATGATTCAGAGACTTAGACATGACAATTTTGAAAATAACAACAAAGCTGGTAAATATCTAGCCAACCAACTTAAATGGAATAAATACAAATCACTTATTCCAGCTATTAAAAATGCAACAGGAAAAATAATTAAATCCCCTGAAGAAATAAATTAGGTTTTCAAACACTTTTACAAAAAATTGTATACCCCAGATAACGAACTGAACATAATGGACATTAACTCTTTTTTCGATAATATAAAATTATACAAACTCAACAAAAAAAACAATGGATCAAATGGACATGCCATTAACATCAGATGAACTCAATATAGCACTTAATAAAATGCCCAACAATAAAGCTCATGGACCTGATGGCTTCGCTGTTGAATTCTTCAAACATTTTTGGAATATAATCTCACCACTATTTCTCAGAATGGTGCAACACATAAAATATACCTCAACAATTCCTTTACATATGAATACTGCTCTCATCTCTGTACTGCTGAAATCCAATAAAGACGCAACTCTCTGCTCTAGTTATCATCCCATATCACTAATCAAAGGTAGGCACTCTGCAAATACCATGGACAGATTATTTAACTTAATTAATGTATCTAGGACAAAACAAAAGGAAAAAGTGCTTGTATCATTGGATGCAGAAAAGGCATTTGACAGAGTAAATTGGAACTTTTTATTTGCAACGCTACACAAATTTGGTTTCAGAGAATCGTTTATTCATTGGGTGCAGACACTATATAGTTCACCAATGGCCACAGTTGTTACTAACGGTATAACATCACAAAGTTTCACACTGCAGAGGGGAACCAGGGAAGGATGTCCACTCTCAGCGTCACTTTTTGTTCATCGAACCTCTTACTGCTGCAATATGGTAAAATAACATCATCAAAGGAATACAAACATTCAACACCCATCACAAGATTAGTCTTTATGCTGACGATATATTACTTCATCTGCAGGAACCTTTAAACTCTATAAATGAGACCATTACCCTAATTAATTCATTTTCTAAACTCTCTGAATACGCTATAAATTGGACAAAATAAAAAATTCTACCTATAGTTTTACTACCTATAGCTTCAAAATCTACCTTTTCAAATTCCAATTGGCAACATCAAGTATCTAGGCGTAAATATTTCTGCTAACCCATCTGAATTATTTCACCTAAATTTTAGTCCCTTAATAAAAAAAAAAGTAGAGGACAATTTAAACCACTGGATAAATTTTTCATTATCATTAATTGTCAGAATTGCAACAGTAAAAATGTTTATATTACCAAAAATTAACTACCTGTTCACAATGATACTAACCGCACCAACCACTAGATGGTTCAACCTACTGAACTCGATAATGAACAAGTTCTACTGGAAAAACAAAACACCCAGAATCAAACTAGCTACATTACAGAAGCACCAAATTTTGAAAATTATTATTTAGCAAACCAACTACAATATATTGTCAACTGGATACATCCAAACCAACAGAATAACCAGTGGTTAGAAATAGAACAAATTTTACTTGCGGACCTACCATTTCTTAGCCCTGCTATAAAACATCACAATTGTTTTAATAACACTGTAGTCTCAACAACCTTGACAACCTGGTGGAAAATCAACAACATTTTTAACGTAAAAATGAAACCCTGCAAACACACTCCAATATGGCATTACCCTGACTTTCAACTCAACTAAAAAAACTCTTTTCTTTAATGCATGGAAACTAAAGGGTATAACGCATCTTGAACACATTTTCCATAACAATAGTTTTATCACTTTTCCACATGTTACTTATATGTATGATATTGGAGATTAACAGTTTCTTCATTACCTACAACTCAAAGCAACCCTGAAATCTAAGATCAGTCTATCTTACAACAATCTACAACCATCTCAATTAGCAGAAGAAATACTCAAAATAACAAATCAGAAAAA
>JBBJLS010016275.1:0-15474 GCA_037577275.1 Bryconaethiops microstoma
TATATAATATTTCTTTTTTATATTATACCATTGTTTGGTATAGGTTTTGTTCTATAGGTATATTCTAAAGGTTATGCACTGGGAAAGAACAGCATTGCCTGAGAAGAAGACGATACAGACCATCTCTCCCTTCCAAAGCCAGGAGGAAAATAAGCTCTCTCGGCAACAAGATGGACGAGCTAATGGCACTAACCCGGTACATGACTTCATTCCGGCAATGTAGCGTCATGATGCTAACGGAGACCTAGCTAACACCACTAACTCCAGACACGATCATGGCGCTGCCTGGATTTCAGCTGCTGTGGGCAGACAGAACGAGGGACAGCGGTAAGAAGAAAGGAGGGGGACTGGCAGTGTTTGTGAATGACAGATGGTGTAAGCCTGGGCACATCTCTGTGAAAGAACAACTTTGCAGCAGAGACATTGAACTGTTAGTTGTTAAACACAATTTCCACAAGCCCTGTTTTTAATATCGGGGGACATTAACCATGCATCCCTGGATTCCACACTGCCCACCTTCACCCAGTATGTGACATGCCCCACCAGAGTCGACAATGCAAAAGAGGCATACAGTTCATTACCTCTCCGTCCCCTCAGGAGATCAGATCACAACCTGGTGCACCTTGTCCCTGAGTATGAGCCCGTAGTGCTCAGGGAGCACAGTGCGGAGATGGTCTCAGGGGAGCGAGGAGGCTCTAAAGGACTGTTTTGAGTGTACTGTGTAGGAAGTGCTTTGTGAGGACCATGGGGAGCACATTGACAGCACTGTGACCTGCGTTACAGACTACATTAATTTCTGTGTGGATAACACTGTACCCACAAGGACTGTGCGGTGCTTCCTGAACAACAAACCCTGGATTACTCCAGAAATCAAGGCTCTCCTCAAGCAGAAGAGGAGGGCCTTCAAATCTGGAGACAAGCTGAAGAGGGTGCAAAGAGAGCTGAAAAGATTTATCAGGGATGGGAAAGACAGATACAGGCAGAGGATGGAGAACCAGCTGCAGCAGAACAATGTCAGCAGAGTCTGGAGTGGCCTTAGAACAATCTTAGGTCACAAAGAACAGAACTCTCTGCCGGTGGGGTATGTGAGGTGGGCAAATGAACTGAAGTACTTTTTCAACAGATTGGATTCCTCTGCCCCTGCCTCTCCACCCATACTGCCTGCCCTAATGCAGTCCCCAACATCTGCTACTGACACCTCCACCCTCACCTCTGTTCCACTTCAGACACTTCACACCTCCTTTACACATCACACCACTTCCACACTGCAGCATATGGCTCCAGCCTATCTATTTCAGCCATCCAGGTTAGGACGGAACTGAGGAGGATCAAAGCCAATCAGGTCCTGCATGGATCAACTGTGTGGGGTAATGGTGCACATCTTCAACCTGAGCCTGAAGCTGGGGAGAGTACCACAGCTTTGGAAAACTCTTTTGTTTGGTACCAGTGCCGAAGACCCACATCCAAAGGACTTCAACATGAGAACCCAGGGCTGTGTGTCGGACAGTGTCATCCGCAGTACTGGGGAATCACAGGAAATGGTTCTGGCACCCTTCCTCTTCACTATCTACACAGCAGACTTCTACAACTCCACCAACAGCTTCTTGCAATAGTCGGCCTCATCACTGATGGGGACGACAAGGAGTACAGAGAACTGACTTGGGACTTTGTGGACTGGTGCCAGCAGAACTATCTCCAGATCAACCCTGGTAAAAACCAAGGAGCTGGTGGTAGACTTCTGCAGGCACAAACATCCTCCACCGCATTTTTCCCACTAGACTAGTGGGTAAAACACTCGTCTATGAATCTGAGGATCACAAAGGGGGACTGTCCCTGTAGCTAATGATTATAAGGCACTCTGGATAAGAGTGTCTGCCAAATGCCATAAATGTAAAATGTTATGGCTGATTGGTGTTATTTTCTGGAAAATAAAGAGGAAAAAAGGAAAGTAAAGAAGCTCCACCAAACATTGTATCAAATGTGTCTTAATATTTTAATTTTCCTTCCATTAAACAATCCACTATGTTATGGACAAAACAATGAAACTATCACTACATCAGGTTTAGCTCAGTTTTTCAGCACTTTTTTTCAGAAAGTTGTTTCATTTCACAGCCTGTCTTGGTTCCTGGGCTGTATTTTGTTCATGTCCAGCTCCATTTTCTTTTGTTCACTGAACGTGACTTTTTCTCACTGTAAAATAGGCTAACGCTCAAATATTATCTTGAATAATGTATTTTTTCTGTTTCTGAATGTGCTAAAGTAGAAAACGACTAAGCTGACGGTTGGTTGCAGTGTACAACCAGCAGGTTCTCAACTCGCAGCCTAATGTGGGCAATTTCAGAATTAAGGAATGATTTAAAATAGGCTTAAAGGAAAAATGTCTGATGGATGTTTTATTTTCAGACCATTTTTGACTTAAAGAGTTGGGAAAAAAAGAAACAAATACCAGCATGAATAGAGCGCTCCCCAACAGATCACAAACCTGCTCAAACTTTCTGCTCAAACTTTCTCTTATGTTTCTATTTAAACAAAAGACCAGGCATTTATTTGATTTGAATTGTTTATTTATTACATTTATCTCCCACATCTGACTCAGAACACAGTAGAATGTTATCAGCCAAATATTTTCCATCTGTGGATATAAAACAGTATAATTCAATACAAGCAGTTTATTCACAGATAAAAAAAAACAGCACTATTTATCACAGTTAGAACACTCTAAGAGATCACGACAAAATACGCTAAATGGCACAAGCTGCAGAACAGAAATTCTGTTGATTTACAGCAAGCTTATATATTTGAGTTTTAATAATATATCAAATAATTTTCAGATCATTTTTGCTTAAAGAGTTGGAAAAAGAAAAAAAAAGTGTTCAGCCAACAAATGGTTTGTATCTCAAATATTATGTCCTAGAAATGTACTTTGTTTTATATGTACAAAACAAAAAAACTGTGCTGTTATCAAAAAGAACAACATGGACAGAGCACTTCAGCACAGATCACAAACCTGTTTCTTTTTTTTCTTTACTTCTAACTCGTTTCATTAAAACGTTGGAACCAGTCATATCTTTCATTTTAATTATTTATTTATTTCGTTTATTACCCACATCTGATTTGTAACACAGTAGAACAGTGTTTGCCAAATATTTTCTTGGGTGGTTGGCCCTCAAATCAGTCGTGTTCCCAAGCTCTTCCACATGTATGAAGTGAAACTACTGCACTGATAGGTTACACTTTTTTCAATCTGACAGGAAACACATGATCAACTGCTTTTTTACCAGAATGGCTTAATCTCCAAAGTCATCTGCAGCTGGGTTGGATTTCAATTCAGTGACTGTGGGGGCCAGGGACTCTGAAACTAAATGCATGACTGTCTAGTTTCGGTCAGTTTGAAAACGTTTTTGCTTACCATTATGTTTGTGGGCATAGTCACCATTTACTGATCCTATTACTACTATCAATATTACTACTGCTACTGCCACTCTTTCTGCTGATACTGCTGCTGCTCTTCCTATTAGATCTGCGGAGTCCCTCGCTGTCTTCAAGCGTAGCCTGAAGACCCACCTCTTCAAAGAGCACCTTTGTGACTAACCGTGTTTCATTTCGCTTTCTCCTACTAATAAAAAAAACAAACAAAAAAAAACCACAACACTTTCTTTGACAGGTATTGTTTAGGTGTCGTTTGTCGGGAGTCTAGGTTTAGTGAGCACGTTGTAGCTTGGTGGAACAATGGATGTGGACTTGAGTTAAGCTTTACAGGTTTAAGAAACAGATGTAGACTACTTAAGCACTTTTGTACGTCGCTCTGGATAAGAGCGTCAGCTAAATGCCGTAAATGTAAATGTAAATGTAATTCTATCCTATAAATTTATACATGTGCCTGAACAACAAAGTACATTAACTAAACACAACACTTTAAAGCACAACCTAAAGCATTTAGATTTTTCCCTAATCATTTTAAAAGCATGAGAGCAAAGTGAATCACCCTTTTGTACAAGAAACCTACATATCTCTGCTACTGATTAAAAAACTAAACGTGTATAGCCAAGGGCAGAATTAACTGTAACAGATGGAGGAGCACAATTAATACAACTCTATGCTGTTAAACAATGCTGCTACTCCATACGAGCTTCAAACCAAATACATAAAAATATGTCTATTAAAGGAAATATTAATAATTAAAAGAGTTGGTGCGGCAAATTTATTTTTGACCATGAAGTAGCAGAGGAAATATCTGAATGATAACCATATGAACCCTGCTATGTTGAGCATGACTAGTTCTTTTACAGCCATCAAAAAAGTTAAAACTGGTGAGAAAATTTGGCTTCCTGTTTTTGGACCATTTAATTGTTAGCAATTACTAGGGCATTGGTAGGTCACATTTTCTTGCCAGTATTAACCTTTTTGAGAAATATCTGTGTTATCATCATTTGCAGATTATGTTCCTGGGGGATTGCATAAACATACAAAAGCACATTCTACATGCCCAAAACCCATCTGTCTTGGTTACCTGTACTTACAAATGCCCCTGGCCTTGCCCACCCCTACATCAATTAGACATTACAAAAATGCAAAAATGCATTTTATAGCATCCGGCAATTACTATTGGGATGGAGTGATGAATATTTGAAGACTGCCCTTTACCAGAACCAACATAGCTCCAAACTAAGGAGCACCACTGTGGTTTTATTATGCTGTGCTAATGCAGAGATGCCCACTTGCGTGTGTCATGTTTACTGTAATGAGCTGCTAAAGAAGATGTTAACTGTCAAAAATCTCCAACACACACATGTATGCCCCCTTCCTTACAGCATTCTCTTTTTCATTCCAGTGCCAGAATGAAGAGGAATCTCCTAAAGGCTTCCTCTCTAGAGTCGAATGAACATAGCTGAGAGAGGAGGAAATCTAAAAAGAGGTAATTCATGTTACAACTAAAACTTTTAATTAGTAGAATTTATGATGTCACAACAAAGAGCATATTTGCATATAGCTGCCTAACCAGTTTAGCTCAATTTTGCCGATCAAAAGCTGACAAATTTTTTTGTTATTGTTCGCAACATTAGCATTATTGACAAAACAATTTAATTAGCATTTAACAGAAAGTTAAATTAATTAGTCAATTGAGAGACAGACAAACCAACCAACCAGCAGACTGGTTTTTAATGCCCCACTTGGGTTAGCACAATATCATTTGAATAATGCTAACTGGTCCTGAATTCCATTCATTGTTAGCAAAGTTAGCATTACTGAACAAACTGTTTCTTTAATTAACATTTAACTCATTAGTTCACATACAGACGTGGGTGGATCACAATTATTACCTGTTCATATTTCTTGACTAATGTATCATATAAAGACATTTTAATATGCCACCAACTGGGAGGAATAGTCAACAGTTGACACAAATCCATCAAATCACAATATTAAGATCAATAGCACTACCATAAATAGTCATTATAATGCTGACTATTGGTGATTAATGCCATGACTAATGACTTTCAGTAATTGTGTTCATTGTTTGGAGTCATGTCATGGGAAACAACAGGTTGGGGTTCAATTTCCCACTTAGGCAGGTATACCATGCTACATCAATAGGGGGCAAAACTCCAAAGATTATATTAACCTATGTCTGTAACATGATTTCATGTCGCTAAGAATTCATGCACAAGTGTAAATGGATGTAAAGGTAGGCAGAATGTGTGTGTGTGTGTGTGTGTGTGTGTGTGTGTGTATGGGGAGGCGGGGCGGCAGTATGTGTTACTATGCAGAAGAGTGAAGTGTGATCTTTTGAAATCTTCAGCCTGTCATGCTATTGATGTTTTTCTGCCACTGCTTCACCTTTAAGATGACTGATATTGTCTATTTTTTCAGTATCCACTTGTTTAATATTGCTGACAGAGGACGTATTTTTTTCCTGAGCCTTATAAATTACAAGTGTCTTTTTTCCTTGAGCTTGGAGCATACATTATATCAATAGCAATGTAATTTTTTTTTTCAGCGAAAAAACAGGAATAGCTTGTTTAAAAGAACTTGTCAATGTGGACACAGACACAGCAACCTACCCACCATGCGACTGAGAAATGCCACTACCTACAGAAAATAACACCAGCTTGAAACAGCCGTTCAGACCGTAAAGACCACCACCATGTTGAAAGGCAGGCCTATGTTGTCTCCAACGAACAGTATGTTTATTTCTGCTTCAGGCTGATCACCATCATAGATCACCAGACGCACATAAGCAGCTTAGATTTATGAACGTGTGTGTGCGAGTGCTAATTTCTCCTTCCGAGTGGAGAGGGTGGGTGTCAGGCTGGAAAAATGATGTATACAGTAATCAAGAGGAAATATGCTGGCTCTATGAGTTTTTCTCCAGGGGAGAAACAAAGAGCTCTTCGAGAAAGGAACTTGCAAAAGTGTTAATTGAAGGGATATGCAACGTGTTCACATTTTGCAGCCCGAAGATAGCACCTCTTTGCTCTTTCCTGGTCTCAGTGACGTCCATGGACTGTTACAAGGGCAATGTTACTCTTTTATCCTATTCACATCACATGGTTAAAAGGTGAAAACCATCACTAAAAGCTTAGCCAAGGAGAAAGCGAATAGATAGAAGTGGTTTAGTTGAAGAACAGGTGGAATGAAGACCGAAGAGCTGAAGCAGTAGTCTGGGCAGCTTCTCCTTCCAGGCCTTCTCCTCTGACATCAGTGCCTGACCTCACAAATGATGTACAGAATGAATGGGGACAAATTCCCACAGAAACACTCCAATATCTTGTGGAAAATCTTCCAAGAAGAATGGAAGCTGTTATAGCTGCAAAGGGGGACCAGCTCCATATTGAAGTCTATGTATTTGAATGCAATGTCATTATGGTCCTTATTGGTGCAATGGTCAGGCATCCCAATACTTTTGTTCATCTGGTGTATGAAAGATAACTTGTGCTTGGGACCCCAGCAGCATTCATATAGACTCCTAACATATTCAGGGGCTTGTTGATTACTGTATAAAAAACATTTTGTCTTAAAAAATGTCAAGTCCATTTTGTGTTAAAGATGAATGCCATGACTTTAATATGAACATGTGTCCCAGGAACAGAAATGCTTACTTATATCACAAAGTGCTGCTTTTCCCAGAATTAAGAAAACTACAGCAGAAGGAACAGCCTTTTCTTGCAAACTCTTCAGGATTTGTAATCTTCTTTTTAATGTTCAAAATTCAAAGAAATTTCCAGTTTCAAGTCTGGCATGAAACCCTACTTGATTAGTCAAGCCTACGGCAGTGAATTGTTAGATAAAAGGTACAGATTTGAGAGCTAATGGACATAACTGTGATGCTGGTGCTGTTGACCCAGCACTCTCATGCGATGTTTGTTGTTGGTGGAGTGGGGGCACTTTTGTCTTATGTCTGTGCTAAGCTCTTTTAATTTAAACAAACTGTTTATCTTTTCTGAGCTGGATGCCCACTGGGCAGGCTTTCTGTGTTCTCAGAGGGAAACCACTGCCCACCCAGACAGCTTGAGCAACCATCAAAGGCATCTCTTGTCCATTAGACCAACTCAACCACCATGGATCACCTGCATATGCTGCCCACTCACCTAACCCTGGTGTGGCCTAGTGTTTAAGGATAAGGTTGTGGGTTTGAATCCACTGCTTGAATCCAAACCCACTGCTTCACTTGGTGAATGGGGTTAATGCAGTGATAGAATTTCACATTGTTCACACTGTGTGCTGTGCTGTGTTCATGTGTGACTATACAGGGCCACTTTACTTTATATTTGTCATTCACCTGCTAAAAGAATTATGTAAATCTGCTTTGTGAAAAAGTCAGTAAAAGCACTTTGGAAATTATTTTTGTTTTATGCCTCTTATTTCTTTCTTACTCGATTTATTTAGTTGGTTGGTCCAAAATGTGTTTGTGTTTACTGAAAATCCATTTGAGAATGATCAGTTGTGTCTGTGCAGCTGGTGTGGTAAATTTTGACCTTAAGAGGCGAGAGTGGATTTGACCTTCTGAAGACACTCAACATGATAGTTTGAGAAATGTTTGAGTAAAAAGGTCACACACCACTTTTCTATCATTTTATTAGCTGCTCTCTCGCCCGCTCAATCAGCTCGTCTTGACTTTTAATGTCAAACACATGCTGGATGCAATGATCATAGGTTGTATCTTGTTGAAAGAGTACCTCTCTCTCTTGCTCACTCTCTCTCTCCCCACTCTCCAAGACGAGCAAATCATCGAGAAACTTCAAATGCTGGTCTGGCTCACAGTTAAAATGTGGTTTCAGGCTGTCAGTGGATGAAATGCCTCCCAAACAGAGCAGGCAGTTTGTTCATCACTGTCAATATTTTTACCAGTTTGCATCCATAACATTTTTTTTTACCAGTTTGCATCCATTAAAATGCAGAGTTACTGGGTAGCTATCTACATATACATATACATATATATATATATATATATATATATATATATATATACATACACATACATACATATATATATACACATATATACTTCAAAAGTTATGTATTCGCAATTTAGGCTTAACTACCATGCTAGGTTCTTACACCAATTTGAACATCTTTTTTAGCCATCTAATAGAACTTTACCAGTGGTCAGTTTCACAATACAAAATTGCTCTTTGCTGAAAGTTATCACTCCTGAAAATCTTCAGTGCTGACATTCCAGTGATGATGCTCTGGTTGATACACCCTATCAGGACCATGCTAAGTGAAAACAGCCCATGCTCAGAATGCCTGTTCAGCCATGGTCCTGTGGTCAGAAACTGACCTACAGTGAATGTGGTAAAGGGTAGCTAATGACAGATATTGTAATTGTACACCTTAAAGGTTGACCAGGCTCAGAGACCAGTAAACGAATATGGAAGGTAAGTGTTTCTAATATTGGCCAGGAAGCATACATATTGATTCGTGGACAGATAGATATTACATGTCTATCCCTCTTAACTGCTGGAATTAGCCCAAGAAGCCATATGCATAGCACTTAAGAGCTGGGAAGAAACTATTATGCTGGTCTTGGAATGGTTTCCCATACCCAAATCCTTTATAAAGAAATTACACAACTGCAATTACTGACACTGTAAATTCCAGTCCATAGTTAACTTCCGGAGTTTTTTCCAAAGAGTATATTCCAAACTTACTGAACAATTACAGTGGGCCAAGAGTGATTAAGTTTTTCTGTGGTTATGCTGTCGTTGTAACCTGTCTCTACAATAACACCTGATATGTATAGGCCTACAGGGACCAATGTACTGGGTTCAATGGGAGCAGGTATGAAGCCATGGACAAGTGTTGAAACATAAATGTCTCTTTTTATTATGAATTATTACATTTTGTTTCAGGTTTCCACTGGAATTTAGGAGCTAAATGGGAAACAATGGCTCTAAAGGGACATATATGGTAATAACCTTTTGACATTAAAGTTAAGTATCTAGGTGTCTAATCAGTTTGAGTAAAATTTGATCCTGTGTTTTAAGTGTAGAACTTATTATTAATATTCACTATTATTAGCCTTGTACTTAATCAATTATTTACCTGACGTCCGAGCCTCATCTTTCATGCCTTCTTGTCCTCTTTCTGGGTTGTTTATTACTGGGCGCGGCACTTAGCAACGCACCTGAACAGAATAAGCCTCCATTCCATTTCATCGCAAATGGTGTTGGATGGGGTTGGGATCAGGGCTCTGTGTGGGCCAGTCAAGTTCTTCCCCACCCAGCTCATCCTACACAGTCATGCTTTTATGGTCATTTTACTTTTTTCATTTTTTTCATGTTATTATTATTGTTATTATTATAATACGATAAGATATAATAAACCTTTATTAGTCCCACAAGTGGGATACATGCATTGTCCCAGAAGAAAGTGGACAGTACAAAGGTAAGAGCAGCAAAAACAATAGAATAAAAGTTATGCAACAGTATAGTATAAAAAGTACTCCATACAAATAATTCTGTTACACCAGAAATACTGCACACAAGAGAAATATTGCACACCAGACAATCTTCCACTTATCAGTCCTCGGTGTTTAGATGTGTGTGTTTGTCTGTGTGTGGTCAGCAGCAAGGTGTTGGTTGTAAAGTCTGACAGCAGCTGGAAGGAAAGACCTGCAGTATATCTCTTTCCCACAATATGGGTGCAGCAGCCTTTCACTAAAGGAGCTGCTCAGTGCTGTCAAAGTCTCTTGCATGGGGTGAGAGATGTCCAACAGGGATGACAGCTTAGCCACCATTCTCCAGTCACTCACAACATCCACTGGGTCCAGAGGGCATTCTAGAACAGAGCTGGTGCTCCAGATCCTGTTCAGCTTCTTTCTGTCCCCAGCGGAGATGCTGCTGTCCCAGCAGACCATACCGTGGTCTCTGATGCAACTATTGAGTCATAAAAGGTCTTTAGGAGCTGCCCCTGCACACAGTTTTTTGTTCAGATGAACACTAAGGTACTTGTAGCTCTCCACAACCTTAGTGTCTATTCCCTGGATGTTCAGTGGTTGTGGTGGAGGATGTTTGTGTCTGCAGAAGTCTAATACCAGCTCCTTGGTTTTTCCAGTGTTTATCTGTAGGTAGTTCTGCTGGCACAAGTCCAGAAGAACTGGACGTGTCAGTTCTGTATACTCCCTGTCGTCCCCCTCTGTGGAGTTGTCTGCAGTGTAGATGGTGAAGAGAAACGGAGCCAAAGCCGTTCCTTTGCAGGGCGCTGGTACTGCAGACAAATATGTCCAACACACAGCCCTGGGTTATCACATACTGTGATCAGTTAGTGAGGTAGGTCAGGATCCATGTGGCGAGGTGATGGTCCACTACAGTGTACTCCAATTTGTCCCTTAGGATTGTGGGTAGGATGATGATGAAGGCACTGGAGAAGGCACTATATAGAAAAGTTAAAGTCTGTTTGTTTGTTTATGTATTATTTTTATTTTATTTATTTACTATTAGAATTACAGATTTAGTATGCTCTTCTCTACATGGCATCCCATAGGAATGATTCAGAAAGAGAGTGCGAGGTAGAAATTATGCAACAGCCAAGTAGGATAAGGAGAAGTCCTCTGGGATGGTCTGTGAATAGTGGGTAGACAGAACCGCATTATGGAAGCTCAGGGATCCTGTCTGGTTTTGGCAAGCACTGCTTTGGAGTGTGGGAGTAAGATTTTGTGAGGTGGCGGTTGATTGATAAAGGCTTATAGGCAAAGTTCTTGTTCCTCTGAAGTAATGTTTCTTCTTGAACAATGAATTAGAACTGCAAAGGAGTGCAGGGAAGCAATGTATTTTTTCAATTGCACTTTTTTGCTACAAATTGTGGCCCGAAATGCAAACCTTTTTTTGAAATAACCAATAGGAAACACTGTTACCAGAATAAGCACCAGCTTTTGTCTTAATTGCTCTTAGTTAAAATAATCATCTTTTTAATGTCTAATGTCTAAACTCAGAAAGGCCGATGGTTGCCATGAAATAAAGATCAGAGATTAGAAGATTTTCTTTGGTGAAGGATCCAAAGAGTAAAAAGACAACTGCTAACAAAGAACTGTGGAGCTGAGAGAGAAAAAGAAAGAGAGAGAGAGCGCTAATATGGCTGACATGTGAGGTCAGTACTATCTATGGAGGTTCTTTACACAATTTTTGTGACCATATCACGCATACTGATGGAGAACCATGCCAACCTGACAGTGTTGATGTGGAAGTGCTATTGATATAAGAGGACTTATTGCCTTGATGTAGCACCATATGGAATGGGATACAGAAATCAGATAATGAAACTCCAATTTAATTATTCAGGTATATGAATGAATCAGAAATATAACTTTCAGATCCATTTGAACATTGATTTAATGTATGTTCTATTAAATATTACAATAATGAATATCTCAATCACCTCAACCTTTAAAATAAACCTTTATCAGTTACTTACTGTTCTTTAGATCAATGGTTCTCAACTTTTTCGACATTAAAGCCCACCTATCTATCATGGCATGTTGCCAAGGCCCACTTGGTCACATTAGATGATATTTGACTGTCACTTCCACCATTTGGTAAACGATTTAAATGTGTGAGTGATTAGCGAATACTGGACTTCATATTCATTTCCATGCTTGGAGAGCATGTAGTACTCAAATGGGACTGTGGTGAGATGCACGGGTTAAATAACCAAGTGCGGACTAATGGCCTGTCTTGATTTTAGATTTGCGGCCCAACCAAAAGCCTTCGCAGCCCATCAGTGGTCCGCGGCCCAGTGGTTGAGAAAACCGGCTTTAGATTATATAGTAGCATGATTAGATCATGCATTATATGATTAATTACTGTTATCAATAATGAGAGCAGTTGAATGAAGTTCGAGATCACATGCGGAATCGCACTTACAGTTTAAAAAGTGAAGCATAACTTTATTACTTTGTTTTGTCCTCAACTTCGCAAAGGCATTCCAAGCAGTAGTCAGGAATGATTTATTATTTGATGTTAGTACCGTTTATTTTCCTCATATGACCCTCTTCATAAATAACGTGCAGGCCAAAACTTCCCAGCATTCATTTTGGAGTCATTGAGACACAGGGAATCTCTAAAATCAAGGACCAAATCCATAAAGCAGCCGACAGTGGAGTAGTTTTTTTCAGATCAATCTGCTTTCTCAAAGGCACCGAGAAGAATAACTGTGTGGTCAGGAGGGGAATTCATTGACTCAGCAAAGACATGTAAGATCCATATATTCCATGCTTAATCCATAGTGTGGGGGGCTCGAATCTTGGCCCAAAATCGGCATAATTTTTTTCCCTGTATATAATGAATGGGGAAGGCTGCGCAGTGCTTTACATGGAGCCACAGGTCAGGCAGAGGGCAGAGATATTTGTCTTAGACACTGATCAGAAATAGCAGTGGGAGCGACAAGGTTGCATCCATGAAGAATTATTAATCTGTATTAATGTATTAATACTGTATTAATACTGTATTAATCTAGAATTTCGACTCCACCACATTTGCCACCCGATTCAGCAGACGCAGATACCGCTCAAATCTCAGCTGTAGTTGAGAAACTGATCCAGTCCGACAAACAGAACTTTTGGGAATTATTCTCTCTTCAAAATATTCTACCCATACGCTCGACTCTATTCCTACAAGCTTGCTCCTACCAGTAATCATTGGATCTCTCCTATCAGTTGTCACGGTTTGTCGAGAGCCGGATAGGAAGAAGGCAAACGAAGCACAGGCGCAGAGGGACATCTTGAGGATTTGGTTTTATTTACAGAAATAACAGAACTTAAACAAGGTATGAAAGAAATGACAGAACTTAAACAAGGCACGAGGGCCTGAGAAGAAATCTTAGAATTAGTAGGAGAAGGTAAGGAAGGGACCGTGAGGGAGTATGTTCACAAGTTCTAAACACCCGGTGACTGATATATATATGTGTGTGGTGACCCAATGGGTGAGGAGTGGTGATAAGAGGGGAATTAGAATCAGCTGTGTCTCTGTGATCGTCTCTTGTTTCAGCTGATCCATTTTGGTCGCGGTGTGAAGGGGTATCCAATCTCCGTTCCAGGTGGTCGTGGAACGGTACTGCAGGCAGTAACGTTTTCCCCAGTCCTGGTCGAAGCGACCAGGTCGCTGGGTGAAAAAGCGTCTCCAGTCCCGATTCGTGGCGCCCTCTGGTGGTCGCGGATTGGGACTGTGACATCAGTATTAAATGCCTCACTTAGTATTGGTTATGTAACGAAATCCTTTAAATTAGCAGTTATTAAACCTCTGTTAAAAAAACACACCTTGATCCATGCCAGCTCTCAAATTATCGACCTATCTCTAACCTTCCATTTCTATCTAAGATTTTAGAGAAAGTTGTGGCCCACCAGTTATTTAGTTCATTACTACACAAAAACCATATATATGAACAATTTCAATCTGGGTTCCGGCCTCATCATAGAATAGAAACAGCCCTGTCAATGTGCCAAAAAGATAGTAAATGATCTTTTACTGTCCACAGACAAGGGATTAGTCTTTTTGCTGGTTTAGGGGTGAACTAACAAAGAAACTAGTGTGGGCAGGGGAGTGGGTCCTGTGCCCTGGTGACTGACATCTCGGGGGCATGACGCATCCTGGGGGAATGGTTAGGGTTAGGGGGGGGGGGGGAGGGGGGGCATGTAGCAGGTAGGGGACCTTGGCCACAGGGCACCTTGTCTTGTTGGGCGGGCAGTGCCTTAGGAGGGATGGCATACCTCTGGATGTTTTCTCCATGGCCTTCCACCCGCTGCCCCTCTTAGCAGGGAAGAGGTAAGAGGTAGTATAATCCCTACCGATGACAAACAAATGTAAATACTGACTACGAAATGTAAGTCCCCAAAATAGTCCCAGCCTTAGGCTTAGTCCAACTCGTTGCATGGCAGCTGAATCTAGTGACGTCCATCCCGGCCATGTCTCGTGTCATGGCCCTGCAAAGGAACAACAAGCGTCAGAACTCTGTTTGCCCACCAAACCTCCACTCAGTCGGGGCGTTCTTTACGGCAAATACTCACACAAAACCTGGACAATAACTAATTAATTGTCCAGGGCTGCTGCGGACACGCGTAGAAACCAGCGGCACTCTCGGTTCCCCAGCTGGCTGTACTCCAGCACGCCCTACATCCGAATAACACAGCTTTAGTCCCAGCCTGCGGCTCTTTTTCACTCAGGGTCACTTCTTCACCTCGGGGGGTTAGGCACCCCCAAATGCCAGCAGGAGTCAAGAGGAGTAAAAATCATACAATAAACAGAAAGGAGAAAGAGAAAAAAAACAAAAAAACAAACCATGTCATAATTTCCTTATCTCTAATCCAAAACCTTGGTGTCCTCAATTCCTTAAAATCCTACTTTTATTCCAGCAGGGGTAGAGCCACCTACCCATCACATACAAAAGTGTGTTATCTGATAGGTGTAGTCGTTTGACAAATGACTTTGAATTTCAAACAATTCCAAATCTTCAGTGTGAAGCTCCACGAAGGCACAAAATTTATGACCAAATCCAAATTTATTAAAGAGTTTTTTCAGCCCCATCAATGCTTTCTCTGCATCCAAGGATACACCCGCCTGTCCGGTGGGCGGGTAGCTTCCAGGCATGCGAGCCTCGGATCCCATGCTCAGTCTGCGCTTATGTAGCCAGCTCCTGGCGGGGTGGGTGCACTGTCGCCGCGAGCCATCAGGGGCTCCCCCTTCCACCTCTTGGGGCTGGCATATGGCCTCTCCAAGGCATATGGCATATGGCCTCTCCTCTGATGGGACTGTAGGGTCCTGGGGCCTCCAGGGCTGATGGTCTCCCTTGGGTGCCGGGGTGGCGTCATTGTGCAAAACATTCCATGACAAACTCGGACACTACATGCACACTCACATTTACACATATACATACACATAGGCACATGCACACACGTGTACACACGCACACATCCACACACACACACACACACACACACACACACACACACACACACACACACACACACACACACACACACAC
>JBBJLS010016296.1:0-15474 GCA_037577275.1 Bryconaethiops microstoma
ACACACACACACACACACACACACACACACACACACACACACACACACACACACACACACACACACACAAAATAACAACAACCTGAGTCTAACAGCTGAACACCTTTTATAAAAACGGGGGGAAAAAAAAACAACCACTCACGTTTTTCCACACGCGCACGCACACAAACAGGCTCAATAAACAGAACCATTTAAACATAAAATAAAATAAATGAATAGGGAAAGTCTGTCTTGTCTAAAGAGACAAGAAAAAAAATTGTAGACATTTGAAATAAATATAAAAACAAAGTTGCCACAGAAGGGTTCTTGGTCATGGAGGGAAAAAGGTCTCTGAAGAACCACGTTTGAAAAAGGTTTAAAGAACCTTCGCAAAGGCTCTTCAGTCTATGGGTTCTTTCAAGAATCTTCGCATTAATGGCAAAATGGTTCTGTAAAGCAGGGGTTCTCAAACTGGGACCCCCCAGACAGTCCACATTTTTGCTTTGTCCCCCAAAAAAAGGGATTGAAACAAAAATGTGGATCATCTGGCCGATTTGAGAACGACTGCTCTAAAGATTCACCCATTTGGTTCTTTTGGTAACACTTTACAATAAGACTAAAGGCTTCAATAATTTATAATCAGGCTAATTAGGTTGTAGACAGTTTATAAATCATTAATACACAATTATAAAGAAGTTATAACAGTTATCATGCATTGATGCAGATCTAGTGTTTTAATGCTAGTTGAAGAGATCTGAATCTGCATCCATGTATGACAATTGTTATAACTTGTTCATAACTGCTTCTAAATGTTTTATAAACAATATAACCTGATTAGAAATCAGGTATAAACCCTTTGAGTTTAGTCTTGTTGCAAAGTGGTACTGTCCTTTTTTATTGAGCCAAAAGTAGTTATTTTATGGTCTCATATGTAGAAATCCTTGTGATTCCTTCATTTTATTTATTTTTTTTAATAGTGTGTAACTGAGATTTGGCTTTAGAACCCAAATTAGACTCACACACCTAAAACAAAAGGGCACAGAGAAGGTTCAGATTTGCACCTTTGGTTGTGCAATTCTGATTTTTGGTGGATTGTTCCTTTAAAGCACATGAGCATGATTGTAACAGTAAAGAGAACAGATACTGATATCAGTGCTTCTCTAATTGGTCCGTGTTTAAACTGCTGAAGGCTTTAGGACGACCCTAATCTGCGACGGAGAGTCTAAACAACAACACTTGGCACTCGACCCTTAACATTCCAGTGTCAGCTGATAGATAAAGAAAGGCCTTGAACCTGTCATGGAAAAGACGAAGGACCACCCCATTCCCTTCCCAACACTGGTTTCAACTGTAGTGGCAACTTTGCAGGGAAACAAAAAAGGGCAAACCCAAATTAAAAGTAAAAAAAATAATAATAATAAAAAATTCAGAGCCTTTATGCTCTAATACTGTACAGCATATTGCAATCACCACTAGACAACCTGCATAACAGATTGCAGACCTCAGCCCTGAATAAAAAAAAAAAAATCTAACTTACATGAACCAGAAGTCATGTACCAGCATCCCCTTCTATAAAAAGACAAAAAGGAGGTCTGAGAGGAGAACAGTTCTGCCATGCAGATCCCTACAAGTACAAAAAGGCAAAAGCAGAAGGTGTTTATCTCCTGATGGACTGAACAAACAGTTGAATCTTCACAGTGGGGTCCACCTGATTGCACACGGAAGCAGCAGCACATGTCCTTTGGTTTCTCAGCTTCAGTCTTTCTTGCTTTTGGCAGCGCAAACAAACTCCCAGACAACAACCTCGTTGGACAAAGTCGTTTCTGAAGTGCCCCCTTCAAATTGTGTATTGCGTAATTTGAGGTTTTTAATGTTTTTTTTTTTCTTTGTAAGTGCTACAGCTATCTGGACTCCTCCAGCAAAAGTGCTTTCATTTCCTCCAGCTGAGCAAAGACTTGGAGGCTCGAACACATGGTCCAGGTGGAGGATCCATTAAGGACAGACTGGCTACACAAAATGCAATTCACTTGATTCAAAAGAATAAAATATTACATAAACATTTTAGTCTTTCGGTTTGTTTACTTTTTGCTACTAATTGCATTGATAATTTATATTTGTTATTTTATATATTTTTAAATAAAACATAATTAAACCCTATTTTAATTTATTTTTGGCTGCAATTTGTGCTGATGTAATAATTTACATCTGAATCAAGTGCATTACATTTTCCAGTGTGTGTGGATCAGGCACAGTCTCCCACCACCACCAGCGGTGAGAGGAGCTGCCGTAGTTCAGCCGCACACACGGGCCCGTGGCTCTGGCTGTTGGCGCGCCGGCGCTGAGCCAGGAGGGACCTGGTGAGAGGCGAAAGCGGCATGATAGAGCTCAGGCTGCCATGGAGGAGCAGCGGGGATGATGAAAATCCATCTTCCTCAAACTGCTGCAGCTGCTCTGCAGTTTCATCCTGCGCCGCCAACTGCCTGTTCACCGCCACCGCACAACTGGCGAAAACGGTCAGGTCCTGAGCTCGGCCCCCCCTGAGGGAGAGAGACACACAGGGAGAGAGACACACAGGGAGAGAGAGAGAAAGAGAGAGAGAGAAAGAGAGAGAGAGAAAGAGAGAGAGAGAGAAAGAGAGAGAGAGAGAAAGAGAGAGAGAGAGAAAGAGAGAGAGACAGACAGACAGACAGACAGACAGACAGACAGACAGACAGACAGAGAAAAATCAGATGAGACCAAGTAGTTCCAGACTGATTCACTGTCAGTTGTTTATGGATTACTTAAAAATGTATTAACAATAACAGCATTTTTATTTATATAACACCTTTCTCAAACAATGTTGTTTTACAAATAGAACATGACCAAAGTCTGTGATAGGGTGCCATAAACTCACCTCTGATTTAGTATGGACGTCACTGTGTTTGGAACACACTAGTGGGAGGAGGAAACCAGAGAAGAAATGAATAAATAATGATTTCAGAACTAACCTTAATTATTAGTGTAAAATGAATGAAATTTTAATTTTGCACTAAACCACAATGGCAGTAATCTAGGACTTTTAAACCTGGACTGTACTGACTTACCCCCTGCACCCAAGGGTGCTGCAGCACTTGGGCCGCACTGAGGCGGCTTTTGGCGTCCCGCACCAGGAGCTTGGAGATGAGGTCTTTGGCAGCGGGTGAGATGTGTGCCCAGTCTTTCTCTGGAAACTCGTACTTTCCCTCTTGAATGCTCTCAAACAGCATGTTCTGCACAGATAATAACATAACATACACATTTGGAACAGTGAGGGCTATTTGGTGATAACGAGTGTACTCTATTGTGTACACTATAGAACCAGCCACCAGCACATAGACCGTTAACTTTTTTTCCCATCTTCTAACCTATTTTGTGTCAGAATTGTCACAAAAGCTAATGATAGTGATAGTGAAACTAGGGTATAATCACAAAATCACAATCAAAGTAGTGCCGTGAGGGGTAAATGTTTATTTAGAATCACGTTTTTGATGAAGGTAGTGTAGAAATCCACAAACATACAATCAGAAGATCTGTGTCAAGTTACTGCTCTGAAATAACCCAAAGGAATCAGGTACTGATGTATTCAGCGCTGAGTGATAAAAGCTATAGGTGATCAGCTCCTTGTGTCACTCAGATGTGTGTGTGTGTGTGTGTGTGTGTGTGTTATCCCCACCTGACAGGCATGACATGGCTCGCCCCAGTCCCAGCCACAGTCCGTCCCGCAGCGGCCCACGAAGGGTGGGTATCCACTGAGCATGATGTAGAGAATAACACCGAGGCTCCACAGGTCACAGCGTTTGTCATAGATGCTCGCTTCCTCATTGAAGGCCTCCACCACCTCAGGAGCCATGTACTCCGCCGAGCCACACTGCAGAGACACCACACACAGTCCATCAGTACTGATGTGGTAGGAGCCTAGTGGGTAAAACACTTGCTTGTGAACTCGATGACCACAAAGTCGCAGGTTCACTGTGTCCTTGAGGAAGACACTTAACCCTCAGTGTCTCCAAAGGAACCGTTCCTGTAACTACCGACTAAGTCGCTCTGGATAAGGGTGTCTGCTAAATGCCGTAAATATCTTAAGTTTTTGGGGCCTATTAGAAACCACAGAAGCACACCAACGGTGAGCTATATGGACAAAACTGTATAAAAGATCACAAATTATTTTCATGCAATATTACTATCCGTCACTCTGCAGTTACTGTGCACTGACTGGTGTAAACAGGCCTTCCATAATCAGTCTAAATCCACCTTTATACCTATGATATGCTCAGAAAACTTTGTGGGGCAATTTATCGAGATAATGATAACACACTCCAGTCTGAAAACAATCCAGGGCACTAAGCAAAGAGGGCAGCCACAGGAAGTTTGCTCCGAGGCTTTAAATGGTCATTTTATTATATACTGTCATTAATGACAACATCCAGGTGTTCAAAACTCGTAACTGCATGTCAAAACTCGTAACTGCATGTCTGGATGTGTTAAAATCAAACAACCTACAATGATTCACATATTAATCCAAGTATTGAAGTGGCCCCATATAGTCACTCTACACACTCGACTGTGCAAGCCCTTCTCTCACGTCTGCATAAAAAAACTGTTCTGTTGTTCCAGCCTAAGCTGGGTGGCCTGATCTGGTTCAGCCTGAGAGACCTGTCAGCAGCCAACTGTTCCATCAGAACCTACGAGTTCCCGCCTGGCCTGCTGCCTGCGTCATGACTAACCTGGGTCAAAAGGCTGCTGTTGCACAGGAAAAGATTTGAGCCTCTCTCTGAAGAGATAAACAAGCCCCAACCCTGGCAGAAAAGGTTACATAACACAGCCATGCACACATTCATCCGTTCCGAACAGTGCATTAATACTGAAAAATAGCCTTTGGGTGCAGAAGAGCAGGTCAGCAGGCCAGTGGGCACAGGCAGACCAGATTCAGTGATGGTGTAACTCAGCAGTGGCCTGATGAAATGACTTTCTGTATATTACACAACTGCATCAGCGATGCTGTGCAGATGCACTTATGCTCAGGTGGGGAAAAAAAAAAAAGAAAAAGGACACCAACATCAGCCTCCACGGATCAGACTGTGCATCCAGCACTTATATGTTTGAAAAAAAGAAACAGCCGAGATAACACTGACCTTCCAGAGTGGTCTCAGTGTTCCTTCAGACCATGGTCAAGGAGACATGATGACTGGAAAAAGGAGTTTTTTTAAAAACTGAAGTAAAGTTATCTGAGCAGCTTGTTGCTGAAAGGTCTGAAGAGGCCTGAGGAAGAGGCCTGATCTGGAAACACAAACGCAAAGCAGCTACTAATTATGAAAACGGAATCCGACCACTCCGGAGACACAAACCCCTCTGATCACCACAAGCAGTCTATTCTGTATTTGTGAGTTTGTTGGAAGGTCAGACCAGTGAAAGCTACAAGCCCATTTAAAGGGGTGTCGACTGTATCAAGCCTGATTTATTTCGTCATTTGTCTTGGTTTTTGTTGTTTATATTACTATTGCAGAGAGGGCATTAATGAACATTAGAGTAGGTAGTGAGGCCCTTTTCAAAAAATAAAGAAATTAATAAATGTTCAGGGTACAAATGGTTTTACTGTACAACTGTGAAGGGACTGGAACCCTAAACACCATCAAAATCAAATATAATTATATGCCTTATATTAAGCAAACTTAAAGATAGGTGTGGGTAATACTGAAAAATACAAAATTGTGATACTTCCAGAAAGATCTGCAGTGCACACTGATATATTTATATTTGCCATTAAACATGTAAGAACAGACCTCAAAGGTAAAAAAGGCAAAAACAATTGTCCTACTATTAAAAATTATTAGTACAAATGACTTTCACTGAACTGGATTAGATCCGATCATAAGGTTCTCTTTGCGATGAAATGTGCCGTTGAATGGTATCCTTTAAGTACTTACAACTCATGCTCAGAAAACCGTGTGACCCAATTTACCACAGTAATGTTTTAACAACCTTAACGACATATGAGACAACTATGAAGGTCTACCAACACTTTAATGGCCGTCTGTACTGATGGGAAACTAATTTGGGCCCAGCTTTCTTCATCAGTTTTACCATTAAGGTCCACAAACCCCGTAGTGGAGATGAATAAATTAACGGGAGTCATCACAAATCCGATTATCCTGAGTTCTAACCACTTCTAAAGTCATTAGATTCCATTCACAATCAGCACCTCTAGTCTCTGAGTTGACGTTCTCCCTGTGAGCAGACCAAGTGGATGGAAATTAATGAATCACTGCACGTTGCAGAATCTCAACCGAATCCCAGCTGGATTACTTTTCTGCATGACTGGCTTCTTACATAACCTCCCCTCTGAGCTGGGAGGAATTTTAGCCTGTCCAGACAGCGCCGTCTCTGACGTCTGTCCTCAGCTCCCTCCTTCTGCTCCCTGAGGCTTACAGACGCGACCATATGTAGCGCGGCCACCTGCAAGAGCTTTACTCTGTATAAAACGCTAATGGTGCAGATAATGCCATTTAATTCTGAAGACCCGCAGGTCCTCTTAGCTGACGTAACCCTCAGTTAGGAGCTGTCAGTCTTGCCCTGCTGGTAAATAAACAACAGTTTACCAAAGTACATATCAACCTTTACACTGAATCAGTTGCAAAGATGAAAGATAAAAACTGTATCAACGTTAACATTACATTCAATAAAATATTAAGCCAGTTTGATTTAAGTTTTACATCAGATTTTACATATATTTAGAACCTAATAGTTGTCATTTGCCAGGTGCTTCAATGTTAAGTTTCCAATACAATAGTGTGTTTTGTATTTGTTAAACATTTACAATAATGTGCTGGAGCAACAAGACAGTCCAATCACAACAATCTATTGCATGGTTTTTTTTCTAGTAGTTTCTGGAAATTTCTGGAGCTTTATTTAAACTTTTATTTTGACTTACACTATGTTTTAAATTTTTCTGTGCAGTCGTAGCATAAGCAATTTCTTCTAAAATCAATCAAGTCTTCTGATTCTGAACTGTGCAAGACATTATTTTGGCACAGAGCGAAAGTCCTCAAAAAGCTTTTATTCATTTATATTATTAATGCAAACATAAATATCATCTGGAACTGTGGTGCACCTGAAAAACATTGTGAAAACATCCAATATCACCAAGCCCTACCCTGCAGCTGGTTCCCGTAAAGACAGGAGAAACAAAAAGCGCTGAGGGTTTAACCCCAACCAGAGCGGCAAACCAGGGACTTTCTGAGGTTCTACTAAAACCAAAACCAGAGTTATGCAAGAACAGAATGGGAAAATGACATAAAGAAAAGATACTGCATGAGACTGGCTATATTTTCAAAAACAAAGCATGAACCTACAGATTCCAGACAGCGCACAGCTCTCCACAGTCGCGATAAAGACAGAACAGTGCATGACTCTTCGACTTCATTAACAGATGTTTAGATGGCATAAGATTTCAATAAGTAGGTCATGTGCTTCCACTCCCAAAACACTGCCAAAGCTCTCTCCACACAGCTGCGACCAATGAGAAGGCGGTTGCTAAGGGGCAGAACCTTTATGACATAATAAAGAGGATTTATAAAACCACAGGACGCCAGATTTAGTAGTTTCTGGAAATTCCAGAACATACAGAAAGACGCACAAGAAACCTACGTTCAGTGTACAATTATTTCACAACACAAACATCAAAAATGCTGCAGGCAATGGTAAGACAGCTTTGGATCAAAAACATTTATATACCCTCCAGCAAATAAGGTACCTTAAAAAAAGGTTAAAAAAAAAAAATTAAAAAAAAACAAGCTGTTGATTCCTAAACCTCAGCTCTGAATCTCCACAACAAACCTTATCCATGTTTTTCTTCCAGAACTACATGGCAACAGTGCAGTAAATCAGTCATAAAGTTTGGCAGGAGATAATAGCCTTTCAAGGATGGTACTGCTTCAGGGGCACGGAAGATAAGACGGGGAAAGCAAGGGAATTTCCTTAAAGCAGTATAGAACTACCCCAACGTAACCCAACTGTCACTGAAAATCCTTTAGGGGAGAATAATACTCTCAGGTTGAGGTTCAAAGGATCCGAGCTGGAAGTGCAACAAATTTTAAATTTGTCCTCAAAACAGCGCCTTATATGGAAGTTCCCCTGGTTTGTGTTGATGCTCAGACGTGAGTTCTGAGGGTAAACACCGGTTCTAGATTGTTGTACACTGGTTATATTTACGGAAATCAGAGTTTACTGATACACCGAGTTCTGAGGGTGTCTTTTTTTCTTTTTTTTAATTTTTAAAAACTTTTTTAGCATTCGTTCTGTTTCACTCACCGGAGTCAGGAGTTCTGGTGTGGAGATGGGAGAGCTGTCGCTGTTCAACTTGATTCCACTACCCAGGTCAAAATCACAGATTTTCACAGGAGAAATCTGCAGACAAGACAACTTTTCAGTGTCACGTCTGCTTACAGAAAACACATAAGGAGAAAACTTTAGTTTTGGAAAGGTCTGAGTATCTACAGAAAGGATTAGGACACATTGTGTGCACTCAGTGGGATTTGTCATTAATCTGGTCAGATGTCCTCATGGCCAGAAGACACTCACCCTGTCACTGTGCTCACAGAGAATGTTCTCTGGCTTCAGGTCCCGGTGTGCCATTCCTACAGGTAATAAGAAGACATTGACATATTTCACAACAGGCAGACTCTGAAAACATAAACTAGGGCAGCGTTTCTCAAACTTATTTGCCCTGGGGACCAGTCACCAGTTTTTTTTGTACCTATACTTTTGAACACTGCCAAATGGTGCTGAATGTGCAAACTGACTTTTAACCTAAATTAAATTACAGGTCTAGTCACCCACAGGGATTATTTGGCACCAAAAATGTGTGTTGGTGTGCCTGCTTTCTCGCCGCTAACGGGTCAAAACGAGGAAGACACGCTGACAGAGCTGCTCGGAGCGAATTTCTGAGTTTTTCTGTTTCTTTACTTTGTTTTCGTAGCTGTTGAGTGAGAAAAAGCGATCTGGCACAGATCCGTGGAATGGAAAAGCAAGATTGTTTTAACTGCATCTCACTCAGCTGGGGATTTTATTCACAGCATGCCGGTCAGAATTGGGACAGAGACAGCCGGCCGAACCTCCACTGTAACCCAGCATGGCACGAGAGCTCCTGGACCACAAGTGGCAGATCACTCCTCTCTATATATACTCTCTATACACTCCTCTCTATATATACTCTCTATACACTCCTCTCTCTATATACTCTCTATACACTCCTCTCTATATATACTCTCTATACACTCCTCTCTCTCTATACTCTCGGGGAGGCGGGCGCAGTGACAGAAGCGTTGAGAAGCGAGGCTCCGGAGGACCGCCAGGAACCCTCTCACGGACCTGCACCGGTCCGAGGCCCATAGTTTGAGAAACGCTACCCTAGAGGACTGCCGTGAAACGTTTCAGTACATCACCTTCCAGCACAGGAACTGAAGGCTGAGAATAGTCCACCAACCAAAAATATCCAACCAACAGTGTGCTGTGGTCAGAAACTGATTACAGATGAAGGACCAAAAGACCAACGCTGCAGCATCAGAAGAAATATAATCATTAACTTTATACCTGCAAGTGGAAACAACAGATTAGAGTGGACAGAGTTAATGTGGACACAGTAAAAAAAACTGAGCGATCCACCTAGTGCAACAGACACACACACACACACCCACACACACACACACACACACACACTTACACCACTTACACTCCACTACCATGTCTGTGTCACTGCTGTGCTCAGAATTTGCCAACATCCATATAATTTCTCTCTGATGATGAAAGGGGTAAATGGTGGCAAATAAAAGACACAGAAACAGGAGAACTACTGTCTGTAATTGTAAACTACTAAGTGCACCTATATGGTCAGTGGATCTGATAAAAGCGACAGGGATTGTCAATACATTCTTTGGACAAAAGTATTGACCATAACACCAACAGGGATTTTAATGTCATTGCACAATTACATAGTAAATACATAGGCTTTGGTCCCTGCCCCTTCACAGCTGTAACAGCTTCCACTCTTCTTGAAAGGTTTTCCACAAGATTTTGAGTGTTTCTGTGGGAATTTGTGCCCATTCTTTCTGTAGAACATTTATGAGGTCAGGCACTGAGAAGGTCTGGCTCCCAAGAAGTTTAATGATGTTTGCCCTACTCAAAGATTTTTTTATTACATCACAATGCAGGTTAACCAATACCTAATCCCAAAGTTGCTGGGTGAGGTCAAGTTCTTCCACACAGAACTCATCCAACCATGTCTTTATGGACCTTGCTTTGTGCACTGGGGCAGTCATGCTGGAATAGAAAAGGTTCTTCCCCAAACTGTGTCCACAACGTTTGAAGCATGGCGTTGTCCACAATGTCTTGGTATACTGAAGCATTAAGATTGCCCTTCATTGTAAATAAGGGGCCACCTGAATTCAATAATTAAGAGAGTTGTCCCAATACTTTTGTCCATATTGTGTACGTTGAGTGCCGTCGTAACAGCAGCGTTAAATTGTCCCTTTTGTACGCCGACAAGTCCCGCCTTCCTGCGCCGTGATTGGTTAATAGCTCATATACTCATGAACGGCAGTCTGACTGTGACGGAGAACTAGTAGCCAATCGTAGCACTGGGGGCGTGGCTATCCTTAATACGGGTGGATGGGGCACCCGTTTTCAGGAAGACCCCTGGCGCGGAAAACGCACAAAATGCAAGAAGGCGCAGGGATGCTGTTGCTCAAGGAGCGCGTATAGAGGAGCGCGGAAGTAGGTCACACACACACACACACACACACATGCACATACTCTCACATACACACTTATGCAGGCAAAACGCGAGGCTCCAAGCGCAGCAGCATCAGCCGCAGAAACGACGGAGCGCAGGAAAACAAAAACAGTCCACAGTGGAGAGGTAGCTGAGGGGAGAGGAGGAGTGAAGAAGCTGCTGAGCTCCAGTTTTCATTCAGAAATGTTTTCACGCGTCTCCATGGCTCGACAGCGGCAGCGTGGTTCGGACCGGTTCGGTAACGGGCTGAAGTTTCTCTGAGCCACACAGTAGAGCCCCCGAGGAGACCCGGAGGTCCGGATGCAGGAGCATGGTGGTGAGAGGCAGGGCACCAGCAGGTAACTTCAGCCCTCCGGCTCTCTCCAAACACCAGCACCGTTCTCCACTCACGCACACCAGAACCCTGTTTGGACTGGAAAGGCGATTAACCTAAAAAAGCATCTGATCGCTTGTTTTGACAGAATCCAGTTTAAGTTATCAGATTGAATATAAACAGAAACAGTGACGTGATGTTTTTCTGTGGGCTTTGGTACATCTTGTTCATCCAAGGCAGCTGAGACTGAAAGAAAACTGGGCATATGAGATGATTTCACACAAAACACTGTAAAAGGGATGGGGAGTTTATAAAGGGGTTGCATCCCCATGCACCCTCTAAAATCAAGCCTTGACTTTACTAGTATTGCTTCTGTCTTATTGTTAGTCTAATTTTAGTTTGGCTCAGTTATATATGAACACTGCTTTAAAATCAGACACCTGTGAGGGAGACAGTGTCCCTAAAGAACACGAGGAAGGAACATTGAGAGGGGCAGAGGCTCAGAAGAGAAATAGCCTGTCTCTCTCTGGGCTGCCCCGGGCGTGCTTTAGGAAGTTTTCTAAAGGGAGATTACTGGAGGCGCTGGGATCATTCAGACCATAGATCCTAGTGAGGTCAATCAGTGAGGATGTTATGGATCTGATGGCTTTTCTGAATTACAGTTTCTGAATTGCACAACTGGGTTTTCCTTGTGCTTATTAGTTTTATACCAGCGTTGGGTTCCATAGGAGTAAAGCACGAGAGTGGAGGAAAGAGAGGATCTGTTGTTCTCATGATAAAGGAGGAAAATCAGGAATGAAAAGGCCTGAAATTCTGATTTTTTTGTCGTTTTAATACCAGTTTCTACATTTTATGTATCAGAGCCCATATTATTTGTAATTGGGCTTTATTCTCACCGCCCCGTGAATGTGGAATGTTGTTGTATTAATGTCAGTATGTGTGTTTGTTTTTGTAGGTATTCTGTAATTTTCTGAGCCGCGATAGATTGAAATGTATTATTTGTGAACATGCATGAAATCAGGGGATAATAAAGGACCTTCAGTTCATTTAAGTTCTATTCTTTTGCGTGGCTTCAGTTTGGTACAATAATATTTAAACTGTAATACAGACTATGTTCACTGGTGAATCCCCAAAATGGGTTTTCTATAGCCTGGGGCCATTTAAATGAAAAAGTGCAAAATCTTCAGGTACCATAAATGCTGTCACAGTCTCCTACTCTGCTTTACAATCCTTAGTTTTAATGGGGCAAGACATAATTTAAATAATTATTTTGCCTACACCTTCTTTATTGTCAGCATTAAATGAGACTTCTAAGTAGGACATGTCCACTGCAGTGCCATGTCCCAGGTAAGGACAAAGTGCGCGCTAACTGAGATATAAAAGAAGAAGCAGTCTTACTCTTTAGACCCTCCATTCTGCAAAACTCCTGTTTCGGCTGCTGTTTTATTTATGAGAGCTCCACCTAAGAAAGCTGAGTAATCTGGACTTGAGAGAAATGTGAAAACAAAGCAAGAGAAGAAAGCCACACAGAACACGTTTTTATAGTGTGCATGTTCGTGAGCATTTTTATGTGTTTATATCAGGGGTCGACTGCGTCTATTAGAGATAGGCCTTCAGTGTGGGCCACAAATATCAAAACGTGGTCAAATCTCTAGAACTTTTCATTTCTGTTATCGCCCCTGTGGGATTCTAATAGTTTGTTAGTGGTAAGATAAAGGGATTCATCTGAAACTTTAAACAGACATATTGACATATATTGTATATAGCTATTCTACAGTTATGTACAAAATAGAGTCCTGGCATACAGTTGCTGCTGTTTACCATCTGACAGAAACCCACTGGTGAGTCAGCCACTCACATTCACAGTCAACATATCTAGAACTGATATTTTTATTGTCTCATCCATTGTACATCTATTGTAAACCTGACTGGTTGAATCGGCTTTTAGTTCCTAATTTTGTTGAAAATGTAGAGCTAGGTTAGCTATAAACTATTCAGCCTAGAAATATAGTATATAGTATAAAAACATACAGTATATTAGTTGTTCATCATTTTAATGTTAATTCTAACTGTTTTATGATGCAATCCAGGCTAAACACTTTTTACAACGTCATACCATACTTGAATTGGATTTCAGCAGATGAAAATTCAATGCTTCTGCAAGCCTCTATATGACGTCAACATGTCTTTTATTGTGTGAGCTAAAATCAGAGGAAAGGAATGCTGTTTGGATGTTTATTAGTACATATATCAGTTGCTCTTTTGCGTGAAATTATAATCTTTACCAATAAGCTAAAACATAATTCTACAGTTATTTACTTTAAAAATATTTGAATGTACGTACCAGTCCATTTTCATATGTTTTGAATCACTTTTCAACACTATTTTATCTTTTATGGCCAGACCTCTGGTGCAAAATGTTGCAATATCCTCTACTGTTATTCCTCTAATAAAAAGAGAAAATTGATATATGAACTCCTGCTCTTCATCTGGAAAGAAAATGAAAACTGACTTCTGTATTTTAGTGTTTATCCGTTTGCCTTTATACTGTGGCTCGAATTGTTACAATACAATAATAAATAAATAAATAAATAAATTCAAATTTAAGTCAGAGATTTTTTTCTAGACATACTGAGGAAAAGTTTTCCATAAAAATGTGGAGAGATGTACAGTAATTTCAGACTTACAGTAATTTCAGAATCAAAGTTGTAATGTACTGTAATTTAATCATGATCCCGATGTAGCAACGGAGCTATTTTGATGTAGTAGCTAGCTAGAATGTTCAGGTTGCTTAATACACATTTTAAATACCCTGTAGTTTTCCTGTTTATCATGCAAATTTAGAACCAGTCTCTAAACCGAGAACATCCATTTTAATCAGGTAATTGAATAAAGTAGGGTAATTGTGACTGTCCTACTCTCTTTTATTAAATTTATTTCTTTATAAAATAGGCAAGAGTCTTGGCTTGCAGCTGCAATGGTCTTGTTCCACATGCTTGTGTGTGTATAAGTAGAGCGTGGGCGCATCTGGTTGTTATTTCATTACATGTCATTTAACTGACCTGTACTGTGAGAGTTTGAGTGAGCCGCCCCTCCCCCATCAGGCTCCTTCATGGAGCAGAGACAGCAGGAGAAGCAGGAGGATGGAGAGCAGCACAAGGAACAGGGTGCCTGTGGACATGGGCTAGGACTGAGGGAATGTTTATGTTACCTGTATTGCCTACACCAGAAAATACCAGCATAGACATGTAACATGTGCACTCACCAGCCACTCTTATCAGAACAGAACCTTCATTTGTTCCTTTTTTTGTTGTATTTTCCCTGATTTTCTGCCCAATTTACTTGTTTCCAATTACACTGCATGGGCTAGAACTCCTTTAATTACTTGATGCTTCCAACACTGGGAGGTATCATGTGAAAGTTACTGAGAGATTTCAGCAACACTTCCTCCAGGTCACGTGAATCCACCCACGGCATCTTTTTAAACAGTGAAACACACTTGGAGGAGAACGCTAAAAGCCCATTCTGTTACGTCAGCTAAGAGACACTCGTGCCGGCTAGCAATGCCCCATACCCCTTTTACAAGAAGAGGAAACAGGTTCTATTCTATCCCATTTTGAACCGTTTAGAGTATTTTGAACAAAGCAAATTGGTTTGGAACCTGAAAAGTTGGAAGCAAAACATGATTTCAATGCAGACCATTACAAAATCAGTGGCCATGTGATTCTACAGTTTGGAGAGGGGGCAGAACGCAACAATGAAGAACGAAATTGAAAAGGATAAATCTTAAGAAAACAAGAACGTCCAGTCGACCAGCCTAGGAAAGCATTTGATTAGGTCATCTTGTTTTTGTTGTGCACTGTGCAGCATCCTCCACTGATGCATTCTTGATTGTTCGCTAGATGGCTCAGAAGGTTCAGAGAATCCTGAACAGGACAGGTGTAAAGAACCTGTTCTCTGTTGGTTGGAAAAGGTACCACAGAGAGCGAAGCCAGTTGTGCTCTCTTGGACTCCTGGCTACTGATGGCTTTACCGAAGTTGAAGGTAGTTAAAAATGGATTGTGATTTACATTTTGAATCATTGTATTGTTGTAATATTTAACCTCTTGTTCCGTTTCTTCACTGAATGTGGGATCAGTTAGTTGATGTATAGATATGTAGAATGCTCCACGCCTTACACTTCCAGGGTTGGGGGTTCGAACCCGGGTCCTGGGCTTGTGTGTGAAATTTCCTCCGGGGTCTCCAGTTTCTCCCACAGTCCAAAGACATGCGCATTAGGTGAATTGGGGATTCCAAATTGGCTGTAGGTGTGTGTGTGTGTGTGTGTGTGTGTGTGTGTGTGTGTGTGTGTGTGTGTGTGTGTGTGTGTGTGTGTGTG
>JBBJLS010016304.1:0-15474 GCA_037577275.1 Bryconaethiops microstoma
CACACACACACACACACACACACACACACACACACACACACACACACACACACACACACACACACACACACGCATACTGACCCGCAACTGAAAGAACAAAAACATTCAAATTCTACGTTTTTTACTGAATGTAAATGAATGTAGGATTCTATCCAACCATGGCCTTTTCATTACATACCTTCTAATTATCATACAATTTCTATAATAAGCATGAAAAAGTATAAACTCTTCAGCTGGGGATTTTTTTTTTAACAATTCTACCCGACAATGCGGTACTTTGTGTGAACTTGTATGCATTCTGGTGGCGCCACCTGACTGCAGAGCAGCTTGACATCTCCTCATGAGCGAGACGATGCTGGTGTCACTCGTTTGAGTTTGACTCATTCCACAGGATGATTATGTTTGTTGTGTCCAGCTGTGGTTGCTATGGTTACAGTACCACAGTAGTTATGAATGAATAAGGGGCGGGGCGATAACCAAAATGACAGCTTGGCGAAGTGATTTCCCAATGTTATGCATGTCAAGTTTGCTCAGTAGATAAAGATTTGTTATAAGGTGCAGCTTGTTAAACAACAGGACTGCGTTGCATGTGTTCTTGAGTGTCCTGCATGGTTCTCCGTCCGTAGGTTGGTCCATCAGATCCAAGTTTAGTGTGACTTAGTTATTAACCAACTGTCAAATGTAAAAAGGCAAAAATAAAAAACTAAATCCAAAGATGATGGTATTTCAGCTGTAATCTTGAAACGCCATTAACTTCAAATTGTTAGAATTGTTTGTTGCTGAACGTTCCAAAACACACCAGTGTGACGCTACACTTTAATGGAAAGCAGTCAGGCAGTGCAACCGTGTGACACTCACTATGAAACCAAATGCCGTCATTTAACCCCTTAAAATGACAGGAAATGCAGGAAATTAAGAAAAAATTAAGGGAAAACCGCATAGATTAAGGCTGATTAAGGGGTAAAACTACTGAATTTTCCCATGACTTTTTCAAATTTGCCCCTTAAATAATAGAACCTCCTAAAGTAACTCCTTAAATTTAAGATTAAGGGGTTTCACACTCAAGCCTTAAATATAATTCATCAAAAGTAAAATTAAGGGGTCGGTTTCAACAATGAACGATCACTTAATTTAAATGAAGGGGTTTGGTGTATTTTCAGGGGTAAATTAAGGTAGGGTTAAGCACATTTTACGTACATTGTGTTTCGTAGTGACTATTCACTGAAGAGTTAAGTGTTGTTGTTCACTTCATCTGTCAGTGGTATTAATGTTGAGTCTTTCTGTATTATATACCATCCCAGTCTCCACAGAGTGTGTTTATAAGCATCAGGGCTGCTTAGAGGTGCTGCTGTGTTTTGCAGCTCTCTGGCAACGGAAGGAATTTGTGGAAAATTACTTTGCACACACACAGGTGTCAATAGTTGTGTGTGTGTGTGTGTGTGTGTGTGTGTGCATTTGTTCAGTATGAATATGTTTATTTATAAACAGAGCCAGCGTAGACTCTCGCTGAGACGGATCAGCAATCACAGGGCCGCCTGAATCTCATTTTGAAGGCTCACAGAGCAACAATCACATTACACTGGTGATTATTAATCTGTCATTCTTTCAAACTCCTTCATTATCAGGCCTTTGTAACACTTTGTAACAAAAATAATTTAGAAATAATATATTTTTTTAAAGGACTGACCACTGGCTTCAATTTCAATTAAACTATTTAAGGTCAAGCCTTTTAATTACGACCCTTTATGGCCCTGTTCACTCCAAATAATTGCTGTGATTGTCTGATGATGACAGTAATCTGAATATATTGTCTGGACGTGTAATAAGCTTTAAATGACAGGGTTTGAGGAAAAAAGTGAAAATAAACTACTGCTTGATTGCTGTAAGGTGGGAAAAATAGATACTTAAAGACTGCTCACTTACATTAAACAGTAAATATAAATTGTATGGTTGACATGCATTCAAACATGTGTCAGAAATGAGTTTCAAGTGTTTTTATACTATAGAGATTGTAGTTCCAAAGACATCTCAGTCAAGAAACTTGACTAAATAAAATTATTATTTGATTTGTTTTGCATCTACGTGACTTATGAAAGCTATATTTGAACCAGAGGCTACAATCACAGGTTCTACAGAAACATACAGCGCAAGCAGCTGGGTATTATGTTGATGCCGTCTAGTGGATGTATTTTGAACTGCAGCAAAGAAATGACAAAACTTACTTACAAAATTTAAATACCAATTTTATGGTGATTTAGAGAACAGAAATATCAACACTATTTAAATAAGAATTCTGGACATTCAAAATAAAATCTGTTAAAATGCCAAATTCTTGTGGATAAGTACCAGCACTGGAAGTTATTTTCTGTGTGGCCTCTAGAGAGTGCTGTTTTCTTCCATTTATTTCTCTCCTCATTTGCCCTCTCCTACGGCCACTGACCGTGGGTGATGGCACCCAAGGACGCTCATCAGTGGCTTGATGCCATCCAACAACTGACGGTTACCTTGGCGTGTCCTGGGCCAAAGATTAAACAAAGCATCCAATTAGGTGCGTCCAGATGTTTGAGTAATACTGTAGATCTAGTGCATAAAAAGTCCCTTTTAAAAAGTAGAGACATCTAGTTGAGACAACAGGCATTATAAAATGTCTTGTCTTCCTCTGGCACTGTGAGAGGCTGTTCTATCTTTGGAAAGGCCCTTAAATTAATTCTGCAGAGTGCATTGTTAGCCGTTTGCTGAACGCTGACTCGGCAGAAAACCAACAAGGCCAGGACGTGATGTAATATACCCGGCTTGTTCAAATATTCCTACTGGCCCTGTAAAGCTCAACGCACAGAGCTGAAGTCTTTATAATCAGTGGTGAGTGCAGCGCGGGAACATCCTTTCTTTTAAAGAGAGTTAATTAAGCTACATTCCTTTTCATGAACCGCTTAAGAAGGACTGGCCCAATTCATGCCATTGTGTTACTGTGTCGCGCTCTGAAAAGATGGTGCTCGACAAAGGCTGCCAGTCAGAGCACTGGGAACGAGGTAAAGGCGGCCTGTTTGGGGGAAAATATTGACCAATTAAATTAACAGGTAATATCTAAAGAGTTTTTCTTCCCAATTGCAATAAATTCCTATTCTTTTCAGTTTTTTTACTTTTCCCCTATTTAACACAGAGCTCCATTGACCACCAGTGATGGCATCAATGTCAGACCCAAGTTGACCGCTTTGTAGTACAGCAAGTTGGAAAAGCATTCGGGTTAGCCATTGTTAGCCAACATGTCCACAGGTAGAAGCTGGACTGTACTGTATGTATAACTAATTTAATGATGCTTAAATAAATGATAAAAGTGTGAATAAGTTGCTCAAACAACAGCTTTCACTACTTCTGATGCACAGAGAAGCCATAGTGGATTTTGAGGTTGGTGCTGGTAAGATTCCTCTGACTTTCAGAAACCTCACTTCAGGTGTTGCTCAAGTTTCAATTTGCTACTAGGAAATCTGAAATTCTGACTTCCGAGTTCAAATGGGACACAAAGTCATGGCCTCTTCTGTTGCCTTTATCCACACGATGCTACCAAAGTGAGATGGCTAGCATGTGAGCCTTGCTGCTGACGTAACATTTGATGTGTTTTATGTTTTATCTACCAGTATGTTAAACTCACCAAATAAACAGAACTCAAAATCAGAGTTATTCCTCCAGGGGTGTACAAACATTTGCACATGGCTGCACAACTGTTCAAGCAAATCTATAGAATCTGTGATTACATTTTTTATAAATATACCCTTAAAAAGGGTCCACGAAAGGGTCCTCATATAGAACCATGGCATTCCAAAGTATATTTATATTTAATAATTATTCTTTATGATGGAAACCTTGATGGGTCTTTGAAGAATATCTTAGTATATGGTCCCCTAGAGCACCAAAAAGGTTCCACTATTCTTATTGTATAGACCCGTTTTCTTCAAACATACTGTGTTTTGGAAGGAAATTCTTCCTCTATATCTGGAGATCAGTGCGATTCCAGCTCCGAGGCTAACACATTGTCCACTGTTGCATCATAAAGTCCACTGTTGCCTGGCAACGTGTAATATGAATTATGAATGGGGTAAATGACACACAAACTCATAGACGATCAAACAATCAACATAGCGTCCTGTGTCCCCCCAAGCAAGTACACAAACTCACTGCAGCAAGAAAATTGCCTCATTATACGTGTGGGATTAGGTTCTTAAGCGCAATATAAAGTTAATAACTAGCGTCTCTTGACCCCAAATGTAATACAGCACAGCGTGTTGATGCTGTTCACCTAAACCTTCCTATTAATAGCTGTTGCTGTAGTGCTTGCATTGTAATATGCAGGTCCTACAGTCTGCAACTTTACTACAAACTCCTCCACCTTGCTGGTGCGCAGAGACTGGAGAACATCTGTGTGCTCTCTTGTCATTCACCAATGGCCATGGAGCCACTCTTGGCTGGATATTTTTGTGTGGTGGACCACTCTGTCTTTGATTATTCTACAGAAAAGTGACCAAGTTTGCAGGACGAGATGGTTTGTAATTGTATACCTATAAAATGGACTCCATATGGCAGGTGGAGCTCATAAATAAAGTGTTTAGAGTGGAAGCACAAAGGGTTCTACTAAAGTGGAGGTGGCAAATTACAGATGCCCTGCTGTGCTTTTAAGCCCAGCATGCATCAAGGCTTGGATGTATAATTTCCTTAGTGCACTTCTCTGGAAACGTAATACGAACGTCACGCCATCCAATTATCACCTGACCCTGCTACTGTTGTTCGCTGCCTTTCATCTGCATCGCATCTCGTTAGCACTTTGGTGCTAAAACTATTTTAAGGTGTCTCAGGATCACCAGGACCTTGTTGTTGAATCTTTAGGGAGCACGGAAGCCTCTGTATTACACCAGACATACACACACTACCATGCCATTACCATGTCAGTGTCACTGCGGTATTGAGAACGGTCCAACATCCAAATAGCCTGTAGTCAAAAACTAGGACAAAAGAGGGGCAATAAACTTTGGAGTATCAGATACATTTATTGACCCTATTTTTGGTATTCCGATGGCCTCTGTTTGAGAGATTTGTGGGCAAGTCTTCCGGTTGGCCACTTCATTTGAACTGTATCACTTGTATTAATTGCAGCAACTTCAAACAGGCACTTTAACACCTCACAGGTAATTCAGCCAGCAACTGTGGACTCTCAGAAAACTGGCACTGTTTGCGTAGTAAGGGGATGCCGTAATACCTGGAACAAAACAAAAGGTTTCCATAATAACTGGCATGAAATGAAATGTTTTCTTAGAGCAGGTGTGCTTTGATCATAATTGCACACCACAGCTGAATATGGACGTGGGATGCCCACGATCTCCATCCACTTCCGAGAAGTGAACAGTTAAAAGCGTCTTCAGAAATTCTACCAGGCCATTTCCTCATGTTATCCTCCAACTTGGCAAGAAGCCATATTCCCTGATACAGATTTACAGTTCCATTATATCCAGCTGGATGCTGGAGGTTTTGACCTCTTCTTCTCACCATATTTAGTCTCCTAGCACACATTCATGTGAACCACGTTTTAAATAGTGAAATTATGAGTGCTTTGGAAGAGTTCCTCAACGGTTTAATTGGTCTGACTGGAAGAACTTCATCTCTATCCTCTTTACACTGAGCAGGAATAGAAAGTATATAAAAAAAAATAAAGCTTTTTATATTCACAATGTCATCAACTTGTGGTTTCCTATGACCACACATGTGGACGCAAACATGTGGATTTGTAGAAGATGCAAACTTGCTTTTCCATTGTTTTATCACTGAGATGTTTTAAAATCATAAGACTAATCATATAAAATCAAGTAAAAATCCTATTAAACTAATCCAGTGAGAACAGGTCTTTAGTCCATAACTGTGGTTATCAGTTCTGTGTTTTATTGTTTTTTAAGTGTTTTTACTACACTTTAATTAAGGTTAAAGTAACATGTGAAGCCATGTTCAAACAACCAAATGCTGGGATCAAAAAAACTACCTTTTACTCACTTCACCGCTTCAGAATAGACTCTGAAGTCAAATGAACTTCAGAGGCCTGCACACCTGCAACACTGTGGTTAAAACACACCCTGATTCTCTCTCACTGGCATTGGTTTGCTTGGCCTTTGGCCAAAGGCTTCATCGAATGCCAGAAGAGATACTCCACTTACATTTAACTAAGTATCTGTCAACATCACCTTCTCCATCTGGACTCACCTCTGGTCAGACAGCTGCCTCTGCAGCACAGATTTGATGAGGCCTCCAGGCCTCACGCTTTTCTGTGGTGAATTCTTGGGGCTGCCATCTGAGTCTCCGCTCTCCTCGTCCCCCATGGCCTTCACGTAGCTGCTGCTCCTCATCCGCCGACACGGGATCTCATCATCTTTACCCCCGGGATAGCCCCCCCACTCATCCTGAGGAACCTACGTGCACACACATGAAACATTTACGATATTACAGATCATAGAGCATGACTGTAACATGGACCAAAAAAGAAATCAGTGGAACCATGGCTTTTCGGATCAGAAGAGAAATGACCTATTGGTAAACACAACCTAAAAAGACAAAGACACACATATTTGGAGATGCTATGATCTTAACACAATAAGCTTGTTTTCTATTGTGTCGGTGGAGTGATAGAACAGCCATCAAAGCCCAGGTCTCCTCCACTGATAAGGGACAGCTGCACTGTATCAGGGGAGGAGCTGAAACACTTTAAAAGAGACAGTGTCTGCTTTTCTCTTAGAATGATAAACTTTTTACTACTAGACAGTGTAGAGAAACAAGAAGCCTTGTGAGTTTCTTTACAGATTAAAAATCAAAGGGGAAAATATGTTGCGTCGAAACTTTTCAGACTGAAGTAAAACCTTTTATTAAGACATGTGTACAGTGGAAGCTCCTGTGCTGCCTCGACAGCGGGACATGAAAGGAGTTTCTTTCATGATTCAGCAGGTTTCTGTCTGACTTGGTCTGGATCTTCTGATCAGCTCCAACATCTGGATGAGAAGAAAGACTGCGTTACTTAATAATGGTACCTACGCTTCTCATTAGAATCACTCGCAGCAGCACGGCAGCCGTGATCAAAACATGAACTGGAGTCACCACTGAGCTCAAAGCAGGGTCATTCTTTTAAATGCTAACAACCAGCTCGTATCCTTCACAAGACAAGGAAAAGTGTGAAGAGGAGGTGTACTCATATGGAAAGTGTGGGTTTTTTTACATAGGCATCCGTGGCTCTGTTCTCATCAAGTTCATGCAGCTGAGTGCTGAGGAACTGCATCTGCCTCATTCACATGAGATTATTCATTGTGAAGCGGTGAGTCTAGTCAATCAGGCCTATCTATGATTCTGTGTTGAATATGCTGTGATGTGGCGAAATGTCCCAGATGTTAATTCTCCATTTGGGCTCTTTTTACAGCCTTCGATGTCCAGCTCCACCGTCTCGTAGTCTGTGGTCAGTATGGGCTGGTAGTTTGATTGGTAGAAACTGAACTGGAAATATTCCATATACACACATTAGAGTTTAGATTCTCTGCCCGAACCCGGCCCGAGCCCGGCCTGGCCCGGCCCGCGGGCCGTGATCAAGCATTCGGTTTTTTAATCATTACTCGGAGTGTCAGTTTTTTGAAAACATGTGTTATAAAGGCCCACGTGTTAAAAAATTGTCAGGTTTAAATCGGGCTCGGGCCGATAATTAGAGTTAATGTGTCGGGCCGGGCTGGGCTCGGACACAAGGTGCACGGGCTCGATCTAAGCTCTAACATACACACATACAACTGTTTTCCATCACTTTTTAAGTTCCCATGTCCTTGTCACCATGTGCTTTTTACAAAATGCTTGTGTTGCTGTTTGACCTCCTTGGCTCTGCTCCAGCCCACCTCCTTGTTAGTGTTATCACCTGTCTATTGTTTGTTACCCCTCCTGTCCCAGGTGTTTCTAGTCTTGTTAGATGTATAAGTGGCCAACTCCAGACTTCAGATGAAACATCACTGCGACAGAAATTATGAGTAAGTGATTATATGTCATGCTCATTTTTATTAGCGCCTTTATGGGTAACTGTATTATGTTAGCACCAAACTGACGGTGGCAGCTGTGCAGAGTTGCTGTGAAATATATACTGTCATTATAATAAGGCTCTCAAATGTGATGCTGCAGTGTGAGAGCTATTCACTGCTATTTTTTTAGCCCCCAAATCCACATTTCACCACCATTTCACCTCACTTCCAAAAAAGCATGTAAGCTGGAGAATGAACAGAAAGTGGGAGCAGCAGCAGACCATGGGAGCGCATCTGTGGGGGGCTAAGGGGGGCTATAGTCAATAATCCAGAAGTTTTAGTGAGAGAAAACATCCTGCCGGTTGTTTATAGATGCAGTGCAGGCCTTGCCTTTGCTCCTTAGACATTACGTTCAGGTCTTCTATCTGAAAAGGTGTCAGTGGGTGGATGGATGGATGTATGGATGGTGAAATGGATGGATTTCTTAACATATGGACAAAATCAACATGTTTCTTGTTCACCTCTTGGAGGGAGTGGGGGACATTGATTCCACAAGAAAAGGAAACAGATGTCCAAGAGTCAGAGGAATTGTGCAAATGTCAGAGTCATCCACACACACACACACACACACACACACACACACACACACACACTTACACACAGGCACACACACCCACACTTACACACAGACACACAGTCTTTGGGTTGAGAGTCTTTGGGTTAATTGGGTCTTGGAGGAGTTTGATATTTTTAGATGTTTAATTACGCCCAAAGCCGGAGGACAGGCACAAGCTGGGGTGAGATTAGCGTAATGTGAAATTACTGATAAAAAAACACACACAAAAAAGAGAAATCACCATAGTAGGTGTGTGTGTTGGGGTGGGGGCGGGGGGTGAGAGATTCTCCTTCTCTTTTAAGAAAAACAGTTCACTCCAATTCATCCAGTTAAGCACTGAAACTCTTTTCATTCAGTCCATTATACTCTAGGCTAGAGCTGGTGTTAATACTGCTCCTATTTTTCTTTAAAAACTCATTAAAATGAGGTGTTAGGAGGTCAAAATTCACACTTCATACTCAAAAAATATGGGACAAAAAATCTGTCCTTTGGAGAAGACCACTTGTCTAGTGTTAGTTTGAGACCCATGATCTTGTTTTACATATTTTTTTGTATTGGGTTAGATAAACACACACAAATGGAACTGGAAAGTTGAACCAAGAGTGTTCAACCAAACTATGCTGGACTCCAGGATGTGAATTGAAGACCCATGTTTTAGCGGGACTCACACTGAATATATAAATATAGCAATACAAGCACACTCGGGCAGCTGGATGGCCTAGTGGTTTGGGCGTTGGCCCTGTAATCAGAGGATTGGGGTTCAAATCCCAATTGCTAGTGTCATGGCTGAGGGACCCTTGAGCAAGGTACCGTCCCCACACTCTGCTCCCCGGGCGCCTCATTGACGGCCGCCCCCTGCCTCACTTGGTGAATGGGTTAAATGCAGAGAAACAATTTCCTCCGGGATAAATACAGTGTTAAAAAAATAATAATAACATAGCGTGGGCAGGTAGTTTTATTTCTGCAAATAATACAACAATATTATTTGTCATTCCATTACTATTGGTGTGAAATGGAGAGATGATGGATAGACTTTCCAATGTTCCTCTCGTTATTATTCCTTCAGAACAAATAGTTGGAGATGAAAGTAGTTCTGAATTGGAGGATGAAGGAACTGTCAGGCTGCATTTTAGCACCTGTTAGCCTTGATTTGCAGTGGCTAATAAAGAGGTGCGCTTGTCTGTTATCAAGTTCTGTTATTCCATTACTGTGAGGTTGATTCGGAATCCTTTCACAGAGGGGGCTCAGAGGGAACTGTAGAACGAAATTTTGCTTTGGAATTATTACATAGTGGACATGAACACTGACGTACTGAATCTCATCAGTAATCACTCAGATCCAGGTTAAACTAATCCAGCTCAAATACATATTAGACAGACCGAAACACACACGTACACACACACACACACACATACACACACACACACACGTGCACGCACACTCACAAAATATTAGGCTTTAGGTGTGCAATATCAGTGCTGAATTACACCCTACTAAGTTAAATTACATCTAATTTATCTTCAAAGCCTCCTAACAAAACAGCTGCCAAAACCAACAAGATCATTTAACAAGTTAAATAGTCATGAATTGCTTTATTGTTATTAATTACCTTAACTTAAGGCAAGACACTACAGGTATTCGTGGTATTTTTTAGTATTAAATTTTACAGTGAATCTTTGCCAGTTGACTTTCTAACAAAAAACATTGAAATATGTAAATGAGATTTTAAATGCACATAAATTAGCATATTTTTTGGGGAAAAAAAAAAGTGCGGGCTTGCTTTAAAACTAAAAGTCTGGTCTCGTTCATTTGACTGTGAGAACTGACTCCAGAGAACAGATCTCAATGTTTTATGAACAAGAGAAAACACTGTACTGTTATTACAAAAGGTACAAAATCCAGCATAAATCAAGCCGTGGGTGATATATTAGGAAACCCTTCAGCAAAGCTCTTCAAAATAGTGTTAGGAATAAACATGTAATGTCTCATGAGGGAAGATGTTGAAGCTGATAGTTTTCCTTCTGAATGTAGAGAAAAGCAGATTGTGAGAAAATGAACTGCATGCTTTCTCAGGTACAGAGCTGGTAGGCTCTACATACTCACTACGCATGTGGTGTGGCGCACCACGAATTACGCAGTTGGTGCAGGGCCTCCCCCACATGTCAAAGTGGGTGTCATATTCTGACGAAAGGATGAAATGCAACTAGTTGCAAAAAGAGAAAAAAATCTACCCTCCCCCTCCCACACACACACATACACACCCTCCCCCGTCGACAAAACACAAAAGGCCCCCCAACTCAACAAATCTCACACACCCTCCCCATCATCTACACCAACTCCCCTGTCGACAAATAAAATCTGCCCTCCAGACTCATCTGAGTAATGACTCAGGGTCGAAGCAAACAGGATGTACGTGTGAGATCCACAAACTAATTAAAAAAAACACAAGAAACAAAACCAGAAACATAAACGAGGGGTACTGGGTTAAACAAAAACAAGAATATGGCAAAACATGGAAGGGTAAATTAGCAAAGAACATCACTGAAGGACAATATTTAAACATGAGAGACTAGGTGTAAGTAACTGTAAAGTCACCATTCTGTCATACGTGAACACATCACAGTGTGAACAGCATGAAGTTCTTCCTCTGTATTTAACCTGGGCAGCCAGGAACACAGCGTCCCGGGTGCAGCGTGTGGGGACGGTACCTTGCTCAGGGTACCTCAGTGGTATCACTGGCAGTCCTGGGATTCAAACCCACAACCATCTGATGAAGAATGAATGCCCTAACCACTAGGCCACCAGCTACTAGCTTCTTGGAAAAATGACAAGCATAAAAATAGGATATTTAACAGAATATTACAAGAACTGAGTCAGTACATTTACATTTACATTTACGGCATTCAGCTGACGCTCTTATCCAGAATAAGGAGAATATGGCGTGATATACAAAGAATCTACCAAAACAGACTGAAACACAGGGGTATTTATACTAACTAGGAAAACAGGAAAGCCAAGAGCAAGACTCAGGTGAGCAGGATAACAACCCCAACCGACTCACATGAATACACAGACACATGGCTAAGGTAGATAAAGGCACATGGAGAGTACAAACAACACAGACAAGAACACAGGAAAAAAAACACCAGGAACATATTTGTCGTAACATCTATGGACATATATGGATGTTCAGGTTTGATTCTAGACTAAAGAGGCTTTTCAGTGAAATGTGACATGGATGATGTGGTGGGAGGAGCTAAACCTTCAATACAGAAGCAACATTTTGGAAAAATACAGTCAGACTAACCATAACGCAACAAATATCTTTACTGCGCGTTAAGGTTGATTTTGATTTTGATCACATTGGAGCCAGCCTTCATCTCGTGTTAAGCTTTCATGAAGAACAGACCAAACAGTTGCAAATGTTGCAAAATGAATTCTAAAAAATGTAAAGGACATTCGCATCTCCCCCTATAAAGTTCCTCTTTCAAAGAGTGACTGTGTGTTTGGACACTTTTATGATTATGATTAAGAGATGTGTTAAGCATTAAATTGACATTATGCAGGCAATAAATGACTGGCAGAACCAAAAATCAACATCTGATTAAATCAGAATCGGAATCAGAGAACTTCATTGATCCTGGATGAAATTGCTTATGCTACAACTGCGCACACACAGAGACACAGAGACAAGAACAATAAAAGACACAGTACATTTACATTTACATTTACCAGACGCTTTTATCCAAAGCGACTTCCATTCCCTAACTACAGTGGGCAGTCTCCCTGGAGCAACTTGGGGTTAAGGGTCTTGCTCAGGAACCCAGTGGTGGTGCTGTAGGTAGGATTTGAACCCACGACCTCTTGGTCCAGAGGCAAGTATCCTACCACTAGGCCACCACCCACCCAGTTATTTTGACTTGACACAGTACAAGTCAAAATAAAATTAAACTCCAGAAATACACTAAATACACTGTGCAAGGAATAAGGTTAGCTTTTCTGCATCCATGCTGAGCCTAACATAGTATTTTCATGCAGAACATGCACCACTCTTATCTGTACACAAACACACACACACAAAGACACCTAAAGAGGTCAGGAGGGTGGTGAAGGTCAAACAGATATAACCACATTTATCGGACATATTTTTTCACCTAACGATCTTTTCTCACACGAGGACGATGGTAAACACACCCATTCCTTTAATACACCACCACGTATCAACAAATGCAGAGAGCAACAGCGACGGAAAGCTCTGAACAATGTCAGAACGCTTTCTGAAGGTCTTCTTTAAATGTCATTTAGAAATTAGCTTATAGTTGCTTCCAACCTTGTTTCAGAAAAAGCCTAATGATTTCTGGGAGCTAAAGAAATTGACTTCTTTTTTTATCCAACATAATGTTCAGTATTTAAACTCTTAAGTATGACTTTTACATTACTATTAAGCTTTGTTTGGAGCTACAAGGTTAAATTCTTGAAATGCTCAGTGGACAGTAACCCAATCAGTCATATCTGGGAAGATAAGGCTAAGGAAGATCTCCCATTGGTTAAGCCCTAAGGATCTGGACTGGAGGTCTAATTTGTCCAATGAACTAATTTTGGGAATATTTTTGTCAGGAAAATGCCATTCTAGCAATTCTAGATACATCCCTGACTGTATGTGACCTTCACTGAAGAAGTCACTCTGAAATATATGGTCACCAACTTATAAGTTTCCAGTATGCAAGACTGTGTTTAATCTAGAGAGGCCAAAACATATTTATGCACAATGACTTACTGCTAGAATCTCATAGTGCTGTTAGCAGAAATGAGCATTTTTGTATTATTATTTGACCATGTTAGCTTAGCACTAAAAGTTTATCACTGGTTTAGCATTGTGCTGCTAATTGTAGATGTATTAAGACTACAGCTAATCATGTACACTGTGAGTAGCCCCAGTCACCGACTGTGCAACCTGTGAGGCGCAGATTTTAAAAAGTACAGCAAAATAACAGCTCTTATTACTAACATTAATAATAATAATGATGCTGATGGTAATAATAACAATAATGACAATGATGATGGTAATAATAACAATAATGATGATGATGATAATAATAATAACGATGATGCTGATGGTAAAAATAATAATGTTGATGCTGATGGTAATAATAATAATAATAATGATGATGATAATAATAATAATGATGATGCTGATGGTAATGTTAATAATAATGATGATGCTGGTGCTGATGGTAATAATAATAATGATGGTGCTTATGGTAATAATAATAATGATGGTGCTTATGGTAATAACAATAATAATAATAATTTAAAAAAAATAAATAATAATAATTAGAAGAAGAAGAAGAAGAATCAATGTGTTTCTATATTTAGCTATATATACAGCTATACTGCACAGTGAAACAACTTCATTGGGTCGGTTTCCCAGACAGGGATTAAGCCTAGTCCTGGATTACGTGGTGCTGTGAATGGAGATTTTCCACTGAAAAGGAAAGTTAGTCCAAGACTAGGCTTAATCCCTGTCTGGGAAACCGACCCATTGTGTTTAAGATTGAGCTTTATGATGCCAAACAAGTTTGGCCAATATGTGTTTCAATGATAGTATCCGCAATATGACCAAATCCATATCATAAAACATACCACGATGTAACTGTATTCACTTCTATTCTGGTGCACCTCCCACCTGTATTTTCTAGCGTCTCATTTTCTTCATTTACAGTAAAACATTCTATAAAAACATTAGAATCTGCTTTACACTACCATGTGACATTGCGTGAAACTGTAATTTTCCTGAGAAGTTTTTCACATCTATTTTTGTCATGACAAAGTAATAACAAGCAGGTTTATGCACAGATGTTGCCACATTAGAAGCACAGGAGATTCTGGTATATGAATATTTCAGCACCTATTATCACAATAAAGCATAAGATCATTCGCATAAAAGAACAAAACAAGGGGTTCAAGACGGGAAAAAAAAACTCAGTGACGAAGAGAGTGTGGTGTTAAAATATTGACCACCATTTTCCACTCCAGGCTAAAAAAACAGAGATACACGTTAAAAAATGATCACACATGGTTATAGCTCCTCCAACTTTCCGTGTGGTCGCTTTCTTGAAAAATATTTGAAGCTGCGAGCAAAATGGTTGAAATGAGCATTTCAAATCCCCCCCCACACAATTATTTTGTATTAGTTCATCTGTCCTCAATCCCCCCACCCCCACTGAAAAAAATGGTTTTTGTTTCAGCCATTTCTTCCCCTTGTTGACAGATATTTTGATTTATTTTGTCTGTCGCAATTCTCAGCTCACAGTCCACACAAGTTTGATGGGATGGACGCCTGTAAACACGCTGTTAAAATACTATATTTTTCACTTCAACTGTTCTACATTGTGCGTGGAGATGAATTTGTCAGTGTTTAATGTGGCCTTTTTTCACTAATCAGATTAATTTTGAAGAAGATGTTTCAATGAATTACGGCTGATAAACACACACACACAAACACAGACACAAACACACACACACACACACACACACACACACAAATACATCCACACACATTTGATCTGACTCTCTAGCTCTCTCTGCAGGCTTTCAGACTGACATGTTATTGAACCATCCGTCTGTGTCCTCGCCTTTAATCAGCATCTCTCTCTCTTCTGCTGACCAGGCCACCTTTATCCCATCAGCACCCTCACTGACTTATTAAAGAGTGAGAGAGAGAGAGAGAGAGAGAGAGAGAGAGAGAGAGAGAGAGAGAGAAAGAGAAAGAGAGACAGAGAGAGAGAGAGAGAGAGAGAGAGAGAGAGAGAGAGAGAGAGAGAGAGAGAGAGAGAGAGA